>PVKS010014930.1:0-47162 GCA_004027875.1 Aplodontia rufa | reverse complement strand
CTTGGATAGGCAGAATTAATATAATAAAAATGGCCATTCTACCAAAAGCTTTATATAGATTTAATGCTATCCCTATAAAGATACCTATGTCGTTCTTTAAAGACATAGAAAAAGCAATTCTCAAATTCATTTGGAACAACAAAAAACCAAGAATTGCCAAAGCACTACTAAACAAGAAAGATGAAACAGGAGGTTTTGCGATTCCAGATCTAAAACTATACTATAGGGCCACAGTAACAAAGACAGCATGGTACTGGTATCAAGACTTTAGTTGATTTTTGCTCAAATCTTATATCCATTGCCAAGTTGTGGTTTTAATCAAACTGCAATTTGACAAATGGAGTTGTATCTCAATCCACTAACTCTTTTTTAAATTATGGTAAAGTACATAATATTTACCATCTTAATCATTTTTTATATAGAGAGAGTAGTTCATTAGCATTAATTATATTCACATTGAGTGTTAGCAATCTTCCATGCTTTTTCATCTTGTAAAACTAAAACTCTATATCCATTAAACTACAGCACCTCACCCTCTTCCTCTTAGCACCTGAGAACCACTACTCCACTTTCTGCGAGTTTGACTATTTTAGTTACCCTACATTAGTGAAGATACAGAGTGTTTGTCTCTTTGTGATTGGCTTATTTTAGTTAGAATACCCTTAAGATTCATCCATGTGATAGGATGCCCCAGATTTCTTTTCTTTTTAGGGCTGGATAATATTCTACTGTATATATATATACACCACATCTGTGGAACCATTCAGGTACTAATGGACACTTGTGCTGCTTCTATTTCTTAGCTATCGTGGAAAATGTGGTTATGGACAAATACATAAACATATCACAAATACACAAATATCTCTTTAAGTCTTTGCTTTCAACTCTTTTGAATATGGTATACACCCAGAATTGGGATTGCTAGGTCATCTCACAGCCCTGTTTTTAATTTTCTGAAGGATCACAATACTGTTTCCTCCAGCAGCTGCATTAATTGATATTCCAACCTACCGTACATAAGTATTCCAATTTCGCCTCATTCTCACCTCCTCTTATTTTCTGCATTTTTTTTGACAGTAGACTTTCTAATGAGTGATTCGCTAACTTTTTAGAAGAGAGAAAATTTAAAACTGGGTCCGAAATGTGATCTATTAAGCTATTTTTCTTCCTCATTTGAATTATATTTATTAAAAGTAAAACCTCTTTGGTTCAACACACTTGCATTAAAACTTCACTTGCTCATCAGTAATGTGAGTGTTACTTTGCTGAATCAGACAATATCCTTCCAATATTTCCTCTAATTTGTATGCTATTCACAATGTAACAACTGTTAATGCCACATGAGTTAAAACTTAACACATAAAAAGTGTTGCATTTTTAACACCTTCCTCAGTCCATCTTTAAGTTTAGATGGAAGTTAGGGAAACTTTGTAATGGAACTTTTTTTGCAAAATACAAAACGTCTCTGTCAAAGCTGTTCAACTCTGCCAGTGTAGAAAGGAAGCAGCCATAGACAATAGCACATGCCTCACCCATAACCATCACTGCCACAGGAATGGATGTTCCGGAGTATTCCGTACATCCTAACTGGGCACAAAAGACAGTTTAGTAATAAATGATTTTTAAATAATATTGGCACAATTAAAATAAAAATCTTCACACAATTGTGGAACCCCACTTTTTTGCAAAAAAAAAAAAAGGCATAAAATCTGCAACAATATGTGGTGAAATGTGGTGAATGGATGTGGCTGTGATCCGATCGAACATTATATTTTAACAACAGATGGCAGGCAGACCCTAGTTTGTTGAACCATGGTCTAAACAACCAACAAAACAAAAAATCAAATCCCACTGCTTGCCAATTTCTCTTGTATAAATACTCCCACCATGATCACATTAAGTTTCTTAAAGTGGAGTTAGAAAGAAATACACAGCAGCATGCCATTTATATAACATTCCACCATATGGGTACAAATAGATGTAAGTATTCTCAATAGCACAAATAATATTAAAAAGTAATTGAATAACTAGGAAATTATACATTTTGAGTATTTATTACTTTTGTTTCTAATACAGTGTATTTAATTCTAAACTAATATAATTTAATATTTATCAATATCAATATCAATTAAAACTGGCTCACAAAATTCCTGAAAATTTAACAACTGGTTCTTGCAGTCAGCGTGGGCCAGTTCTAGCATGCTAGTATTTCAGATTTCAGTCTCCTGCCAATTCTCTCAGACATCTGATCACCAACCCAGCCCTTCCTCCTTGCACCCTTTCAAATTTTAAGAAAATATTCTCATCTTAAAAAGGTGAAACCTGGTTTCCTAGTATGAATCTTATTTCCCGATAACTTAATTTCTATAAAAGCATCTCCTTTCTAGTTATTATATAGGCAGTCTAACCCTAAGGTAATTAAATTTCTGACCAAACCTGCACTGTCTTGGAACTTATAGAATTAAACAACTATTCGTGTATTTGTATCGTGAGTCACAGTTGGTCTGAAAGAATTTGTGTATTCTTTAGACATTTCTAAAATTATAGCATTTCCCAATCTGGGAACCAATAACTTCGGATAGAAAGTAAGATGTACGTAAGATAGCATATGTGAGCAGGCAACGGATCTATATTTTAACTCAGCTCCAGCATACACCATGTAGTCTTCAACAACTGATTCCACCTATTTAAGTGTCAATTTTCTTCTCCCTTCTACAAACTAAGGTGTTAATAATATTTGGTGCTCTTAAAGTTTGTGAGGATTGATATTGCTACAGTGATTTGAGAACATGGGCTAATGGATGTCGGAAATGTAGGTCATCATTTATCATCCGGACATGAATTTGAGGCATTAAAGATTGTAATTCCATGAACCTGACATTAACACTTTAAGCTTTGAAAAATGTGCTGAAATTGTTAAGCAAAATTGAAACTACCAGCTGAAATTAGCTTTTCAATTTTTACCTGCATTTCCTTTAGCCATGTTCTCCCTGTATTTCTATGCCATAAGTAATTGAGAGACAAGGCTTATTCAGACTTGTTTTTCTTTGCATATCTTTGGATCTGGAATACAACAGTCTGTGGCAACAATGTCACTGCTTCCAGATTCTGCGTCTTTCCTTTCTTAGTCTGTAGGTCTCATTTTTTTTTCTTTTACTTATTTTTAACTCTTGCTTTCCAGAGTAGATGTTTATCAAACATTTCAGCCTGGTGTGAAGGCCATAAAGTTACATGACAATGTATATGGTTCTCCTAAAAACAGTAAGCAACCTGGATTCCAATGATCATTGCATCCACACCTCTCAGTCCATTGTACTTTTACATCCTTTTTCTGTTTCCAGGTTCTACCTCCAAATTTATTATGGATATGTATTGCTAAAACAGTCCTCCCAAACACTGATGCATCCTTTAAATGATAAGACATGGGAGAGGACACAGGATATGGGTACTGGAGAACCCACATGATTGCATGATAAATCACATTCTATATGTTCCCCAGAGATCTCGGGTTTGTGCTTTAGTCTCATGAGAATACCATCTACCCATGGGTCCTTCCAGAGCCTGACTTATCTCCCTGTTATGAAGAACCAGTGTGAAATCTGAATGCTTAACATACCGGATCTAATCATTCTTTACTAGCATTATATGTAAAGATAAATTAAGATAAATGTATTGAGAATCATATTTGTATTTTAGTAGAATACCATATTTATACTGAAAAGTTGGTTTATGAACATTTTGTTGAGGACAATAGTTGAGAAAGGGTTAGCCAACCCTAGGTTTTATTTGCCCTTTGCATAAGCACATAGATTTGAAGGAGAAAATACTTGCTTTTATATCTGCTAAGATTAGCTGCAAGTAATTGTGGTTAGCTTTGCTGAAATTCCTCATGCTAATGATGCAAACGAAAATCACAAAGCACGGAGCTTTAGGTTTCAGAGGTGACTCACAAAGTCTAGCAATCCATCTTGGAAGTCTTAGCAGGCCTATTTTTGGGCTGTTCTCCACACATGGCAAGGCTGAAGAATCCCAGGTGTTCTTGCTGAGTGCAAAGTGAGAGAGCATGAGGATTGCCCTGAGAAGCAAGAACATGCTCATTACAGCAGTTTCTGGTGGGAAACAATCAGACTGGCAGCTCTGCATTTCTCCTTGGGTGACCCCTGTGCTTGTTAGAAAGGGGGTCTGATGTCCCACTGAGTCTGAGTTTAATGAGTTGCAGTTCACTGGGGACCCAGAGAGGGCAAAAGAGTGCTTGCTCTGTGAACCAAGAACAGTACATTATTTATTTCATTGATACTACACTGTCTAAATAATGTACACATTTTTTTCTTTCAGAAGATTCTTTCCATGTCTTGGGTCTAAAATGGCACATATGAATACGTGAAACTTAAGATGATAGTATAAATGGACTAATCAAGTTGTGTTGATTAATGACACTCTTATGGTAAAATCCCTAAACTCTTAAAAATGATTCAATAAGATCAGCAGGTATACATCTCTCTATCACAGAAGAACATGGAATAAATTTAGAGAAATTTTTCCTTCCACAGATGTAGGATGGTTAATCAGGTGAAAAGATCTTTGAACAGACCAGGGAATTAGGCCATCATATTGTTTTAATTTGTAAGATACGTAAGACAAAAGTTCTTTGTCGAATAGAGTATTTCAATGAAATGACAAATAAATATGTATCCTGGTGAAACCAAAAGTGAGCAATCGTATACAAGATGACTGTGAATAGCAAAGTAATAATTTATATATGCCAAAAAATAAAACTGTATACAACACATAAAGGTGTGATGTCTGCCTCAGAAAATGTGTGACAACTACTACAGTGTCAAAATCCTGAAGAAATACCAAATGCGTATCTTAAGCTAAGCTAAGCATTAATTTGGCATTAAGTATTATGACAAAAGCATTTTTTCCCTTTGACTTGATATCTTAAAAGACTTTTCCATCATTCAATAGTAAATTATTTTCTTTTTTATTTATTTTTACTCTAGAAATAAATTCAAATGTAATTAAGTGCAGGAAAAAATTTTCACTGTTATTAGAACAAAAAATCACCTGCAAAGGAAAACTGTGCTTTCCAAATCAATGTCTTAGAGGGTGGGGATTTAGCTCAGTGGCAGAGCACTTGCCTAGCATGCCCAAGGCCCCAAGTTTGGTCCTCAGCCCTGAAAAAAAAAAATCCAAATCAATGTCTTAAATGTCCTTTTTGTAGAATCAATTATATCAACTGCTTCATGATATACATTTGTTTCCTCCTGTTCAAATGAAAGTTCTAAATCTACGTATTTTAATTTAAATACTTAGCTTCCTCTTATGCTATGTATTGTGCAACTCTGGTCAAGTCCATTAATTTTTTTTTTATTTGCTTTGCTTTCTCAACTGAACAATGAGGCTCATGATACAGTTATACCTCCTTATCATACTTTACAGGGTAAGTGAAACTGAGCACAAGTTAACCACTTTCATATGATATAATAAAGGTATTACATGAAGATATTAAGATTCATGTAAATTTTTAATTCTTAGAACTACAATATAGCATATTTTTCTCAATAGATGAAACATGATCTAAGTCATTACTGAGTTTATCGGGTATGCAAAGGAAGAAATTGATACAGCAGATGAATTTATTGACCACTTTGTACCTGCCAAGCACTTGACATGCACTATTTAACTTAACTGTCGTGACACTTCTTAAGTAAACACTATTATGAGATCTACTTTATAAATGGGCAAACTGGAACTCACAGAAGCCCTGTGCCTAGGCTACATTCATGCACATGAGAAGTGAGAGAGACCAAGATTTGAAACTAGCACTGTCTGATTCTCTAACCCAAGTTCTTAATCACTTAGTGACTGCCTTTCCAAACTCCAGCTTCCTGTTCACGCAGCTCAAGATTTCAAAATACTACATAAAGTCCTATCTGAAAATATAAATGGGATTCACAGGAGTTGAAATCAGCATACAACTTCTGAGATCTTAATCCATTCAAAACTTCCACTGCAATGCATGCCCTTTTGTCACGCAAATGAAAATAAATTTAAAAGACTCCTATCAAATGAGCCACTAGGTAGGAGATAAGAAAACATTTCATATTCTGCTTTGTTGATTATGTGAGTTTGATAAGAAAACACATTTTCTTGGGAGATGAGAAAATATTTCAATTCATGAAGCTTCAAACAAAACATTTATGCAAATACTGTTTTGCCACTTAAAGAAAAAAATGTAACCGTGAATTATTTGAATTTTTATCTACAGAATTATATTAGATGCTTTTCACCTCTTCTGTACAGAAAATTGTTATCCTGGTCCTGGAAAATAACACGTTAGATATACAAGAATTAGCAGTAATCAGTGTGGAATAAGTAAAATAAATAAGCCACTCACTGATCTCATTAATACTTAGTACATTTTTCATTGGACTAACTATTTTAACTTTGGTAATTCGTACATAACAGTTATTTTAAGGTAAACATCTAAATTAGGTGTTTAGAAATGTAAAAACAAATATATCCTAAGTATAGGGAAGAATGATATACAGTGGTCATTTTTTAATGTTTATTTATTTTTTAAAAAAAGCACATGAGAGAGACAGAGAGAGAGAGAAAGAAAGAATCAATTTTATTTAGTTTTTCACTTGGTTTTTTAGTTTATTCAGCACTTAGCTGTATATGTGGTGCTGGGGTTTGAACCCAGTTTGTTGTGCATGCCAGGCAAGCACAATGCCACTGAACCACTCCTCCAGTCCCTAATAACTTTTTTAAAGAGAGAGAGAAGGAGAGTAAGAGAGAGAATCCATTTTATTCAGTTTTTCATCTGGTATTTATTGCTCTGGCATTTAGTTGTGTACGTGGTGCTGGGGTTCCAACCCAGGTCCTCATGCGTGCCAGACAAGTGTGATACCACTGAGCCTCTGCTCCAGTGCCCCGAAATCATTTTTAAAGGAATAATATGTTTGTGCCTATTTTTTTAGAAAAAAATTCAGAATTTTAAAATTTGTAATATTATAAATTGCTATGGCCTTCAGCTAGGAAAAAATTACTTTCCCAAAAATGTTATATTTAGATGTTTGTGCTTCCTAGAACAAGCTAGCTCAGTTTTGTTTTTCTGAATATGCATATTTTTTAAATGAGACATATAAATGATAGTTGTAACAGTGGGTTCAACTCACTTTTGAAAGTCCTAGAGGAGTAAAAACTGGAGAGCTATTTAAACATTAGAGAAAGAAACAAAATTTTTCAGAAACAACCACCTCATATAGAAGCATCATTCAAATGAGGATTTTTATGTAATGTAAATGAGCATTTACTAAAAGTAGACATTTACCATTGTGAATACAATGATCCCTAGGAGGTACAATTTTCCCAATGCTGTGTAGTAACAAAAATGCAGCACAATTGTTCTTTCTAGGAAAAAAAATCCTGACATATTCAATTTTTATTTATTCTATTATTTTGCAAAAACACTGGAACATAAAGAAAAATATACCATATAAAGCTATACTCTGCATACTTCTGGGCTTCTGAAAGAACTATTTTGCACACTGCCAGATATTCTCCTCCTTTAAGTTGACAGCAGTATATGTATCAGGATTTTGAGGAATTCACAAATGTATTGTTTCCTCCTGCTTTGTCTGTAAGGATCTTATTTATATGCAAAAAGAAGAATGTACTAAAGCTTGCGCTTAGCTTTTTCTAATTTGAAAAGATGTTTTAATGGATACTAAGTTGTTTTCCATTAATCTAATTTTTGTGACTCCATTCTATCTCAACCTGCAACTGACAGCTAAAGAAAATGAAAATATTGACTTTTGTTTGTTTTCAGGAGAAAATGTCACTTAAAATGATTTTGTTAATGGTACATTAATCCTATATTTTTTCTGTTCTTTTTAAGTGATCCCCCAAAAAAGTTAAGATAAAGAGAAGTGCTGATAGAATATGGTGGCACAAGAGGGAACTATGGAGGCAAGAATCTCAGTCCCAAGGCTGCTTGGTGGTTCGGGGGTGGGAGAGTTAGAGGTGAAAACAGGCACAACTGCATCTTCTCTCATGCATGTGCCCCCCCCCCACACACACACACATGCCCACAGGTGCACACCCACGTCACAAGCGTTTTCACATTTACATTCAAAGTTCACTTGCACACATGAACACCTCCAGAACAGGCCTTCGGGCAGATCCCCCTTGTGTTATCTGGAATGACTCGAACACACACCGTGCCATAGCAAAATGTGGCTAAATCAGGTATATTTAGAAGAGAAGCGTCTAGAGACCCGTGTCTTTCCTGGATGAAGTCCAGGGACAGAAGCCTGTTGTCGTCCTGGTGCTAGATCATGAAATAGCTACATCTGAGGTTTTGCTGCCCATTCCTGACAAGAATGTATGTCCCTTAACCCTTCGGAATCAATTTCTCCTTAAAATGGAGTTAAGGGTGGTCCCAAGCCTCCACTTTGGTTTCACACAACAAAGACTTCTAACTGCTTTAAAGTCACATAGGTGGAGCCAGTAATATGGGCATTGCTAGAGGTATTAAAAACTCATCAGTGGGTGAAGACAGTATAGTACTCAATACAACCTCCATCCCTTGGTCAATCCCATAAACAATGAAAAATACATGTATGTTAAACTAAACCTAGGGTGAATCACCCCCCATCTCTTCTTAATTAAATAGGCTAAAAGCTTCCCACAAATAAAACGTATGCACAATTTCAATACTCCTAATTAGTTTTCTTTTACTCTAGGTTACTCTAGGTTTTGATGTTGTCTTAATTATTACTGCAGCTTCATAAAGTTTAATTAATGTTTTAAGTTTTATACTTTTATCTTGAGGCAATTTTATAAGGTAAAAAATTTTGAACAAAAAGTGTTACCCTAGGGGCTGGAGTGGTGGCTCAGCAGTTTCAGCGCTTGCCTGGCAAGCACGAGGACCCAGGTTCAAACCCCAGCACCACGTACACAACTGAGTGTTGGAGCAACTAAGGCCATGTGAAAAACTAAATAAAGTTGTTTCTCTCTTTCTCTGTCTCTCTCACTGTCCCTCTCTCTTTATTAAAAAAAGTAAAAGTGTTACCCTAGCAGTTTGTTCTTCAGCTTAGCCTGCTCCCAGGTATAACCAAACATGTGCCGCAGGCCCATTTTACCCTGTGGCATCTGAGAAAACGTATTATGAAGTGAGGTCAGGAACAAGAGCTTAAGAGAAGGAGGTGAAGGACTGAAGTCCTCTGGCTGGGGAGCATTCCTTCATGTCTGTGTAGCAGCTGTCACTAAAAGCTGGCTAAAGATGTCCTGTGAAACACAGAGCAGAAAAGGAGGAGTGAGGTGAGGGCTCTATGTCAGAATGGGCCAGGATGAAAGCTCTGGAGGTGCCATTTTGAAGAATGCCTGGCCTGAAGTAGGCACTCATTAATACACAGGTTAAATTGGTTTGATACTGGCAGAAAGGAAGGAGGGGAAAAAAAAAAAAGGTAGAGAGCTGGGGTTAAAAATTCTGAGCGCTAAAGTATTATGAACTGTTCTGCTATGATTGCCACAGAACCTAGACCATCACATTTGTTTAAGATGTATGGCTCAGTGGACAAGTACACTTCTATTCGTTCTTGGAAGTTTTTGGTTTTATATTGTTTTTATTTTGTAGTTAAGGAATTTTTCCTGCTATAGAAACTGAGATCTACATGCTAATAAGGAAACAATGGAAATCTGAGAATTCGAAGTGAAATGAAAATCTCTTCATGCCAGTAATTGACTGACAAGAGTCTGGTAACCTTGTAGCTTTTGATAAATGGATTACTTCCAGTTAAGATTTATAACATCAGGGCTGGAGTGGTGGCTGGGTGGTTACAGCGCTTGCCCGGCATGTGCAAGTACATGGATTCAAACCCCAGCACCCATGTACACAGCTAAGTGTCAGAGCAACGAAAGTCATGTGAAAAACTCAATAAAAACTGATTCTCTCTCTCTCTCTCTCTCTATCCTTCTCTCTTTAAAAAAAAAAAGATTCATAACATCAGACTTGATCTTTAAAGAACTTGAGGTATGAGACTGGAGTGGTGGCTCAGCAGTTAGGGCACTTGCCTGGCATGCATGGGGACGTGGGTTCAAACCCCAGCATCATGTACACAATGAAGTGTCCAAAGAAGGAAAGTCAAATGAAAAACTAAATAAAATTGATTCTCTCTCACTGTCCCTCTCTCTCTCTTTAAAAAGAACTTGAGCTATGACATATGAACACTGACAGAAACATACTAATGACTGTTTTTCTGACAGTAAAGCAGATAAAGCTCAAAAAATTTTTTGCATCTGGCTTTCCAGGTTCTGGAGCTACCTGAGCTATCTAGCAGGGGTGGGGTGGGGAATGGGGGCCTGGGTTCCTACTTAGCAGAAGGAAGCCTGCAGAATGAGCCTGTACCCGTGCCTGGTAACCCTGTACCACCCATCTGGAGCCAACACAATGGACCAGAGGAGTCTGCTCCTAACTTGTTAAAATGCACTGTTTGTAACTACTAAGAAAAATATTTACTTTCCTTAACCTTTACTTGTTTTAGATGATTTTTATTCAAGGGATGGAAAAATTTCTGCTTTGCAGAAATATCCTGAAGCTTTCTGTTAAATGCCCAATGTTCAACATTTTTGAAAGGAAAAAAAATAAGCAAACAACAACAAAGACCACTATATAATGAATACTGCATCTGCTATGAGTTATAGGATTAGTTCTGCCTAAATTTTCTCCCTTCCACACTTTGGAGTGCTTATGAAAGCTCAGTAAGTAACTAGCCCAAAAGCCTGCAAAACCGTATCAAACATAAGCCCAGCATTTGAAACACATGACTTCCTGAGAAACTCCCAAAACAGTATTAATTACTTGTTAAGGGTAATTAATGAAAATGACTACATTTAAATATCTTCAAAGACTTGGAAAAGACCCATTCCAAGCTTTCTTCCCAACACAAATTCAAAATATAAACTTGTACTTCACGTTTGATGTCTGCAGACTAGACTCCAGTTTAAACTTGTAGTGTCAGAACAACAGGGCTGTGGAGTTAAGTGCACAAACAAAAGAGATTTATGGAAATGTTACTGAGTTAAGATATCATATCTGCTTGCAGTCGTGAATAGTTTAGTATTGAATGATAGCCTTCCTAGGTCATGGCATTTCTGTCTTATTTACATGTGATTAAACTGATCTATCAAACAGTTTTGGAACACATTTTCTTTTCTTTTCTTTTTTTTAATAAAGAGAAAGGCAGAGAGAGAGAGAGAGAGAGAGAGAGAATCTATTTTATTTTATTTAATTTTCCATGTGGCTTTTGTTGCTCCGAGACTTCGTTATATACATAGTGCTGGGGTTTGTACTTGCATACTTGTGCATGCCAGGCAAGCACTGTAACCACTGAGCCACAGCTCCAGCCTCTAGAACACATTTTCTTACTTCATAATGACAGCAATTCATTCTCTCTCTCTCTCTTTCTCTCTTACACAATCTCTCTCTCTCTTCCTCTACAACTTTGTTATTCAAAGCATTGCCCCTGCACCAGCGGCTTCAGCATTGACTTTATTAGAAAAACAAAATCTCGGACTCCATCCCAGATCTTCTTAGTCAGAAACTGCATTTTAAAAAGCACTGCAGGGGCTTCCTGTGCACACCATGGCTTGGAGGACATGGCCCTAAAACATAGATGTGCATATTTCTTATATAGGAGAGAAAGGTTTGCGATTTTTGCAACTAATTATTAATGTTAAGCCAACATGTTTTAAAAACTTCTAAAAACTTTTCATATTTAGATCAACTCAATATAATGAATATGACAGGGTTTCACATAACTCCAATTAGATATTTTTCTAAAAATTACCCCCAAACCATACAGTTAGGGGCTTGTGAAAATAGTCCCAAATAACATGTAACAAACAAATCACAAGTTACAAACCAAAAATTAATTCTTGATGCAAATATAACAGCTGCAACAAGGTTTGTCTGATAAAATATTCTTAAATGGACATGGTTTATTATATCATCCTCATATATCAAATCCTCAATATCTTCTGTGCAGTGTTTTCCTGTATTTGTGATGACAGAGCTATGCTGTATATTCTCTGGAACAGTTGTAAAAACCTGTGTTCAGAACAAGAGTAACCTCTACTGGATGGTGATTATTGTTCCAAAATAAAATGAGAATTTAAGCTTTTTACAGAGGAAGAACACTGCTCTGTTTACTCTGAGATAATCTGCCTTCATTTTCTGAAATAAACTAGAACTCCTAATGAATAATACACTTGCATCCTGAAGAACACATTATTTAAGCAGTAATTTAGAGCTTTGATATAACATTTTACGGTCAAATCATGAAATCAGATTTATTTAGTTGACTTGCATGTGCCAATCACATATTTTCTACTTAAATTTAAATATCTTAATTCATCATCTTCAATCCTTTAAACTTAATTAGAATCAGGAAAAAAAACTTAAAGGACAATAGTGGTCAGAGGGTAAGGGAACCATGTTGATTTATTTCTTGTTCCCATTTTGTTGAATTTCTCAAATGTTTCACAATGAATAATTTATTTTGTTATGAAAAAAAACTTTTAAAAGGAACAAAAAGTTACTTTGATTCTTGGTAAAAGTACAAATAATTGCATGTTAAAATAGAATGAGTATGTCTGACAAGGGTTCTTCTTGTCTGCATACTGTCCATTAAATCAAATCATTTGATTCTAGAGATGTGAAAATGAGAGTTAATCACAGAAAACTACCTCAGGCAATCAAAATCGTTAAGCAGTTACCTAAAGTTTAACCAGCAGTGGCATAAAATTCATAATATTCTGTCCCTCTTTTTGAAATTATATGTTCTTGTTGATTGGATGGAGAAAATTCTAAAGGAGATAAGTGTAACCACAAGAAGGTGTCTATGTAGAATAGGATGTTCTTCAAAAAAGAAAAGTTTTGACGATTTCTCTCTACTCAAAAAGCCTTCAACTGTGTAGTATACTGTTTCCAATGGAATAATTATTTTTTTGTACTGTGGACACCTAATCTGTCAGTTAGGAAGCTTATAGCTTCTTACAACAGAACATTCTCAACTCCTAATAGTACAGACATTTAGGACCTTACACAGCAAGAAGTTCTGAGCTAGAAGAATCCATGTGCTTTCCATCATTATAACATGTTATCTTCAGCATGTTGGCCTTTGTTTTCCGGCTTATTTCCTTATTGACACAAGATGGCTACCGTAGCTCTAGGCACTACATGTTCACACTTTTATATCAAAAGGAAATGGGATGAAAGTTCTTCTCATATAATTTATTTTTATAAAAGAAGGAAATATTTTCTAGCATGCTCTTAGCAGACCTCTGCTAATCTGCCAAATGAAAAGAACCTTCTATACTCATTCTCTAGTTTCAAAGGTGACACAAAATATAAGCATCTAGCATTTTTAGTTTATAAAATAGATGGGTAGCCTCTATACTCTTAAGAAGGAAGATAGAGATGGGTGGCTGTTAGGCAACCAAGTTATTTCTAGTACTCCATCTTCCAAAGCCCAACTTTAATGACATCGACTCCATGAAGTCTTCTCCAACTCATCCAGATAGAAATAATCTCTCTTTTGGGGTTTGAACAATACTGTGTAACTTTACAATTTTTATTTTGCTTTGTAGTATGGTTATCTGTATATTTGCCTAATTTCCACTATGAGATTGCATCTTCTCTCATTCATCTTTTTTTTTTTTTTTGAGAGGGACAGTAAGTAAGAGAATCAATTTTATTTAGTTTGTCACATGGCTTTTGTTGCTCTGAGACTTCATTGTGTACATGGTGCAGGGGTTTGAACTCACATACTCCACATGCAAGGCAAGCACCATAAACCCTGAGCCACGGCTCCAGCCCCTCTCATTCATCTTTTATTCCCCATATGCTCCAGCATAATCAGGGACTCTTGGGAAGTCTCGAATAGGTATTTCCTGAAATAAAAACCTCACTAATAGGTAAAGGATGAACTTTAGCTACATAGGGGGAAATATATCTAACCCCCAAGGAAACTTAGGACTTTCTCCACACTTGAATTTGATACATATTCTACTTTCAATAAGGGAGCTGCATGGTTAAGAATCAGAAACAATTAAATACAGAGAAGCGAGCACATCCCCTCTACACACACATACACACATACACACACATCCTGGGAAGACTGGCCTGGCCCACTTTCTACTAAAAGATGATGTGAGGCTCCCCAAGGGCTCACTCTGAAAAGATTCCAGACTCAAGACAATTTAGATCAAAAGGATTTGAGTTACCAACTAGGCATGGAGAAGCAATCAGCTGGTACTATCCTCAGTTTCTGAGAATTTGGTCAAGTTAAGTTGCCATAGCACTTCTGGACTTCAAATCTCTACTTTTTACAAGGGAGAGAAATAAATTTACCTCAACTCCGGGTTTTCTGCCATTCACTGCTGAACCTAATCCATATTAATGTATTCAGTCTCCCTGGGAGATTATTGTACTATGACAGTCTCAAAAACCATTGTTAGTAAGAAAATCCTCTTGAGTCAAATCTCGGTCCAGCTTGGATCAACTCAACTCTAAGACTGGCCAAAATTAGTCCTATTCAGTCAAGTAACATCAGCTCTCTCTGCATGCAGTTCCATAGGCAAAATGCTGCCTGCATATTAAGCTTTTCAAACAAAACAAAAGACAGTAACAAATAGTCAAATATCTTAAACATTAACATTACTGATTATGTTTGGTTAAATGCCATTTTTTCCTACTACAGAGTCACAGAACTGTGTCAGTTCTTCCTGATGCCAAAGCAACTTACTTACAACCAAGAATTGAGATACACGAAAAATCAGATTCAATAGTTCTTAACTTTTTATTTGTATTGCTACATCTTTTACCAAAGATCTTACTAACACTATGAAACCTGCACAAGCCAAACAGTCAAGTGTAGGGGAAGAAAAGTCAAGTCAATACAAAAACGCATTTTGTATTTTATTCTAAAGGTCAAATTAATCGAAAGAAGTTTTTTCCTTGGATTGAGCAGCTGTTTTGCTGGCATGGCCAATAAAGTCAGTTAAAATAATAAGAAACTTATTTGAACATGAAAGTGCAGGCTATGTGAAAAACATCATGATTGCAGTACATATCAGGGACAGTTTACATAAGGAGTAGAGGAATCACTAAAACTGGGCCTAGCTGAGGACACAAGGATTAGCACTCCTTACGACACCTGAGGTGGACAGGGGTGCTTGTTCTCAGCTTCTCATTGGAAGGCAAGTGTCCAGACAAGATTAGACTGAAAGACATGACAAAGTTTTCTAAACTCTAAAGAGAGAGTTTCATAACCATCTGATTCATACAATAAATGCTGGACCTCAGATCGGAGAGTTAAGGTTTTCAGATATCCAAGAGTAGATCTGAAATGTCTGATTTAACTATGTTGGCCAAAACTGTTCAAAACTAAATTTCACTTTGTGTAAAGTATTTTCCCAAAAGTGAATGCTGCTAGTGGCATAAAACTGATCACTTAATGTAACAAAGAAAATATATAAGCCCATCTAGATATTCAAAAGCAAAATAGCAATATTACTTTATTTTTTAAAATTTCACACATGCAAATAGCATTATTTATTTTTACATTCTTGTTTTCCATATACAATATCTTATTCAGAGCCTTATAGTATGACCATTCTTGAAATACACTAAGTACCATCAAAATGTAGTGGTTTTTGTGTTTATAATTTAAGATAAAAAACATGAGGGGCTGGAGGTGTAGTTCAGTGGTATAGTACTTGCCTACCATGCATGAGGCCCAGGATTTGGTCCTCAGGGGGAAAAAAAAGAAAGAAAGAAAAAAGAAAAGGAAAGAAAGGAAGGAAGAAAGAAAGAAAGAAAAATAAAGGCACTGAAGCTGAAACTGAATTATTTAATTAGTTGATTACTCATTTTATAATCTCATATACTATCATTTACTAGGTGTGTGAATTTGGACGTCTATTTAACTTCAGTGTGCCTCAATTTTCTCATCTAGGAAGTAGTACCTACTATATTTTCCCATTAAGAGGACAAAATAAGTTACTACTCTAAAAATTGTTAGTACAAAACCATGTATGTAGATATAGTATTATAAACATGTGCACATACTCTACAGAATGTAGTATAGTTTGTATTATAAAACTAACTTAAAATTAACCTACCTATATGTGACCGATTTACACTAAGGACTATGAAAGCACACCACCACCCAATGCTTACCTTGTTTAAACATCATTATATTATGAGATTGAAGATGTGCTCAAGCAAATTTTCTGGTGAATTACTTTCTTGTTAGAACACCTCTCAAAAGATAGAACAGAAAAAGAGGGGGTAAACAATGAAACCTGCTGGCTGTTGATACAGCTGGTCTCCTCCATTTATTCATTCTGAAGCTACAATCAACTAACTGGCCCTAAGAATGGATCTGATGAACAGTAGTAGCATCTTTAGGCTTAAGCAGGAAAACTGTTTTTTCTCCTTAACTGATGTGAAAAGCTAGCGTAAAGGACAATCTTACCTATCCGAAGAGCCACTTAAGCCACTTCCATCGTCTCTCCCATCCTCACTAGCAGATTAGCTTTCGGAGCAAGATGGTAACAGAGTCTGACTCCATTTTTGCACATTTGACCTCTGATACTTTCAAACCCCACACTCTTTTCCTCTCACCTCACACCTTCGCAAGCCAATAAGAAGTCCCTGGCTATCCCACTCTTGGTGTGGGGAAGGCAACTAGTGGAAACAGCAGGAAGGGAATTCAAATCAAACAAACCTGGAACCAGAGTCACTCCCCTCTCTGCACAAGCCATTCTGGATCAATGTGGATGTCTGCCCTGCTTTCTCCAAAAAGTCCCATTTTAGGAGTAAAGCTTCGCTATGCTCTCTTGGTGTGTGTGCTGGGGGGAGGGTTGCATTTGTTCATTATCAACCTTAAATTACAAATGAACTTGGGGTGGGAAGATTGATCCTGCCATCCATGGTGCACCTGAAAATAACTAGTGGAATGAGTGATGTTGTCCAGTCATAGCCACCACTTAGGAGTCTTTCTAATCTTGCTCTTGGCTTGCTCAATGACTCTGATGACAAATAGGCATGCCTTTCCTTAACCACCAGCACTATAGCCTGAACTAAATTTCCCACAGTCAAGCCTATTGACCTAAAATACCCCACTGTAGAAATGGATGCTTTGAACCAACAAATAATAAATTGAAATAAATTATGTCTTTGGCACTTAAAGTTGGCTTAACAACATGGGGCCCAAGGAGCATCCCATTCACCAAAAATAGTGAATACATGCTAATATTGATTAACACGTGGCCTAAAGAGATTAAAGGCTACCATTTATTATTAGTCAAATATGGACTTACAATTAGGAGGGAATCATTATCAAACAGTCAAGAGCCAATGGATATTCACAGAGCAAGCCAAGGCTGATGCCACCCCACAGTTTCCCCACTTGTGTTCTCATGGTTCCATGTTCCCTCCTATTAAACCCCCGTGTTAAATGGACTTACGGAAGTCGAAAGTTTCCCACTGGGTTGATTCCCCCATACTCCCTCCCTCTGGTCTCCTTGATATCCTTTATATTCTCTGCCCACCACCCTGTCCCCCTTCCCATGCCTCCTAGCATCCTAAGCCAGGTTCCCCTGTTCGCGTAAAAATTCATACATGTTGAGGATATTATTAGCTAAGCCATCTATGATACTGTATCCAGTTGTATTCTAGCTTCCACAAATGAGAGAAAACATTCGGCCTTTGAGTCTCTGAGTTTGGGATATTTTACTTAGCTTAAATTTTCCATCTCCGTCTATTTGGCTGCAAATGTAAAGGTTACCATTTAAAACCTGTTTGGTTTTTTTTTTTTTTAAGAGAGAGGGATAGTGAGAGAGAGAAAGAAAGAAGCAATTTTTATTTTAGTTTTTCATGTGGCCTTCATTGCTCCAAGACTTAGTTGTGTATGTGGTGCTGGAGTTTGAATTTGTGTACCTGCAGAGTCACCGCTCCAGCCCCAAAACTTGTGGGGTTTTTTGTTTGTTTGTTTTAAGAACCATCATTTTGATGTTTTCTCCTATAATTTCCCAATTTGGCCAAGACTCAAACTTTTTTAAAATGAATGACACCTAACAGTGGATTATCACAATTTTAATGCTATGGTGGTACCCAAATTTAGGGCCCTCAACCCAATATTATTGAAATTACTGATTCTTGAGTGAAAAAAAAGAAACTAATGATCATGAATAGGCAGAATTAATATTGTTAAAATGGCAATATACAGAGTCAATGTAATCCCTATTTTTTTTTAAAGAGAGAGGGACAATGAGAGAGAGAGAAAACATCAATTTTATTTAGTTTTTTATGTGGCTTTCATTGCTCTGACACTTTGTTGTGTACATGGTGCTGGAGTTCAAACTCACATCCTCACACATGCCAGGCAAGCACTGTAACCGCTGAGGCAACACTCCAGCCCCAATGCAATCCCTATTAAAACACCAATGGTATTCTTCAAAAAAAAACAGGAAAAAAGAAATACTGGAAGCATAAAAGACCCAGAATAGCCAAAACAATTTTAAGCCAAAAAAGCAAACCTGGAGCCGTCACCATACCTGACTTCAAAATATATATTACAGTAAAAAAAACTGTATGATACTGGCATAAAAACAGACACATAGAGCAATGCAACAGAATAGAAGACATGGAGATAAACCTGCACAGATAGAGGAGTCATCTGATCATTTACAAAAACATACGTTGGAGAAAATCCAACTAGTAAGTGAAAAATACTTTGCTGTTATATTTGTCAAATATGTTGTATTAAGTTCCTATTTCAACAGTTTCTCAGTACCAATTTTCCTCTGCCATTAAGGCACAATATAACTTTAGCTTATTGTCTTTGAAGTATCTCAGTCCTGCCCTCCCACCTGGTCTCTGAAGCCATCATCTTCAACACACCCATCTTTCTCCAGCCCCATAGGTATATTGCTTTGATGGTAATCCCTCTCTTCAGAGATTCATTTGACACACTCACTCAAGAAAGATAAATAATCACAAAGGAGTTCACAAAAAGGAATAGGCCACTGCAAGATAAAAAGGGTTAAGGCTTGCCACCACAGTTAAATTCCTAGAAATTATTTCTCTCTCTCTCTAACACTGTTAGAAAACAATCACTAGGCTGGAGCGGTGGCTCAGCAGCTTCAGCGCTTGCCTTGCAGAGGCTCAACAGTTTATGCCTTGCATGTGTAGGGACGTGAGATCAAACACCAGAACCATGTACACAACAAAGTGTCAGAGCAACAAAAGCCACATGAAAAACTAAATAAAATTGATTCTCTCTCTCTCTCTTTTTCCCTCTATTAAAAAGAAAAGAAAAGGGGCTGGAGCGGTGGCTCAATGGTTTCGGCGCTTGCCTGGCAAGCGCGAGGACCCGGGTTGACCCCAGCACCACGTATACACAACTAAGTGTTAGAGCAACTAAGGCCATGTGAAAAACTGAATGAAGTTGTTTCTCCCTTTCTCTGTCTCTCTCTCTCACTGTCCCTCTCTCTTAAAAAAAAAAAGAAAGAAAGAAAAGAAAAGAAAAGAAAACAATTACTGACCCTTCAGCTCCTACCCTGTTAAACGCAAAATGTTTAGGATTTTGGGGGGTTCTGAAGGCAACATTTACAAATTTTACTGAAGTTCACTTATATTGTTACTTGCAAAATTGGTACACCTTGGGTGATTCCCCTCCAGTCAATGGCTTGAGAATCTGACCAAACTGCACTGCACTTAGCATTCCTGTTAATGTACCTTGCAGATTGTTTCCTGGAGTCTCTGGGCCACACCCATAGTAGCCATATTAGCGATGGGCTGCTGTTCTCTTCTGGTCCATGTTATACACCATTTGAATATCAACTGATGGCTGTATGCTGAGCTTTTCTGAAGACAAAGTTCCTCATAGTCCCTAAGCCTTTGACTTTCCATTCCACACCCAGCCCTGTGGTCCTTGAACCAATGAAACAGTGCTCTGCAGACTTGGAAGTTACAGAGGCCTCCCTATTAAAAATGGAAGTAGTACTTACAAAATAGAGCCAAACCTGGGCCCTCTGGCACATCTAACGGACAGGAGGAAGTGATTTCTCCTGAACTTAGTGCCTTGTCTGATGCAATTGCTGTAGGAGGTCATCCCTCTCCCAGAGCCCTGGCTACTTGGAGAGGCCATTAGGATGAAATGAGTAATCCGAAAAGGTCGTTCACATACTTTACCAGTGGTAAAGTTACCATATCACATGACAAAACCCTCTAGTGAGCTGCTGCAAGCCATCCCTTAACCAGGATATCCCTGAACTAGAATGGGTCAACCTAATTGGCCAAATTTCATGCAGTCATCTTGGCACTAGAAGAAGCTTGGCCAGTAATTGGCTCAATGTTTATATTTGTACAGATTCTTGGGACATCAACAGTTATCTGACCAATTAGTCACCAATAGCAATAACGATTCCTTATCCAAGTTCACCCTCTTTGGGCTACACAACACTGGAAGTTTCTTGCTCCAAAGATACTCAAAATATAATCCAAGTTTAAACATGTCTGCCCTTACTAAAGCCAAAATAAAAGGTCTCATATATGGAGTGTTTTCTAAGCCAGGTTTTAGGCAAAGGCCTTCAAATATAAGGCCTTATTTCCTCTTATCTTCTTCAGAGCTCCTGACATTATTGGTGGTGGCCAACACATATATTTCACTTCTCAAAGTAGCAGGAAAGAAGGAAGCCAGTGTTACTTTTGCCACCCTTACTGCCTCATGCTTTGTGCCTCAGAGTGTGCAATAATGGTTTATTTAAACAAGTTCAAAATCAATTAAATGATAGATGGCATATTTCAGTCATCAAACACATAACAAAGCTAATAATATGCTTCGATCATTGCTGTTCTTGGAACATTCTTGGTCTTCAACTGCCTCCATTCTCTTCGATGATGCTGTTCCTTGTGTTGCGCGTTTTCTTTATCTCCATCCGAAGCTGTCTCTTCTTCAAACTCTTCTTCAAAGAAAACAACAACAGCAACAACAAACTCCTCTATGAGCCTTTCTCCGATTCTCCCAAGCAGAAAAGACCTCTCCCTGCTTTGAACCGGTATCACAGTTTGATTCACCAATGGCACTCATCAGGTTCTGCCCAACAGCAAGCTCGTTCACATCTTACTGCTCTTGAAGCTCAAGGGTTGAAAGAATGAGTCCTAGAGACAGACCCCCTCCAAAAACAAAACAACCACAAAACCTCACAAAGTAAACAAAAAAACTCCAGTATTTCAACCCCATATCTGTTCCTATTAGTCCTTGGGCAAATCATCTGTCCTCTCTAAGCCGCAATTTCCTTTTCATATGAGAGGAACTAAGGCTTTACGTGAGGGGTTTTGTCTAGTGTCTAATAGTAAGCACCCAATAAAATGTTTTTCTTATTGTTTATCCTCACTGCTAAATCGGAAAGCAATTTTATGTCAAACACTCATTTTATAAAACCCAAAGCAACAAAATGCATGATACACTGAAGGCATTTAATAAATATCTATAGAATGACCTGGATAAATGGTTCATGGAACCTCACTAAAATTTTAAGGCAAATTAACAGGAAGACTAGCACAATTAAACCATTTACATGGAATCTAAATTAATTCTTAGTACACACAAAAATCATCTAAAAAACAAGAGCAGAATTCAGGCAAAGATAGGTTTGTCTTGAAAACTGCTTTCTAAAGTGTAAGTAGCTGAAATAATTTTCTAGATGCTCCTTCACACCCGACAAACTTTTCCCCACCCTGTGACTCTGTCTCTCTCAACTGAATTTAGCTGCCTTCTAATTTTACTTTAATAAAGAATAGACATTATGGATTTAAAACAGTGACTGGTTCATTGGAAACTTGGTTAAACTCTCTTCCTGTTCAAAATCCTGTCCACAAACATTTCATTACTCTGTGAAGTTAGTTACAAAACTCTTAAAACATACAGTGAAAAAACATGTAGTGAACTATCTAATTTAAATAGATGTTAAATTATTTTTAGAGTTAGAAAAATGCAGTAATTCTCCTTTAAGCATTATAAGGGGAAAAAATGTCAGATGTAGAAGCACAGGTAGTTACAACATGCTCATTAGGACATTACATTAAGTGGCAGGAAGCATCCTATATGTATAAAATGTGATTTTTTACAATACCCTAAAACAAGATATCAAAATTTTAATGGTAGTGGGGCCTATAAATAAAAAGGCAAGATACATGTAACTTGAAGAGAAAGCAGTTTATCTCAATGTTAGTGTATTTTTTCCCTTGATAAGATTATTCATGGCATTTTCCTTTCCCTGTATTTTTAAATAGTTTACAAAACATGAGTTAACTTAGAAATACACCTTTTAAGGGTTTTATAGCCATGTGTTTGAATGACCTATAAAAATAACTGCAAAATGTGTCTAATTGAATACTAAAGTATTTTTTGAATAGTTTATATATTTTTAAATTGAGGGAAAGTGTCTGACAGAGGGATGTATATTTGTAAACTGACCCACCTAAAGTTTCAGTTATTCTGAATTCCCCATGTACAGATAGTCTCCTGGAGATGTTATGAATCACAGCTCCCTTTAGGGGAAGAAAAGAAAAAGTAATAAAAACAGAACTATGGTGTTGGGTGAAGGGAGCATGGAAATCTATGAACTTCCATTCTATCTTGATAACATCCTTAGATTTTTAAAAAATATATTATTAAATAGTTACCTTTCACAAAGTGTATTGTAGCAGGTCATTCCTTAAAACGTTTGCTTCCTTGAAAACAAATGTTTCCTTACATTAACCAAGTTAAACTGTGAATTCCAAGTAAGTCCTATTATCATAAAATGTCAGTTAAACATCAAAAGCATTTTATAAACACTTACACATAAGATTGTGATATAGTAATCACAATACCTCATCTTAAACCACATTTCCATTTTAAATAATAAAGCAAACCTAATTCCCTTTGGGATACATTAGAAGAGTATTCTCAAAATTCACCTAAATGACAAAACTTTTGCAATCTATGGTACATATACTACAGCACGAGGTGACTGGGATTGCTGTTTGTGTTCCAGCCTGTGTAAAGACAGTAACCTGGCACATCAGCAGCAGAGCTGGCAATATCTGGCTGGTCAGTCTGCTCATTTTCCTGGGTGATGATGGATTTGCATTGATTTAGCATCCCTGTCTGGTCTAGGTCTTTGGAGGATGGTAACATGCACCTGGAGTGGGTGTGGGCCAGGAGAGAAGACCACAGCATGCAAAGCTGACTGTCTCACCTGGTGATTAGCTTCGCGGTCATGAACTTGGTTGATCTCATTTGGTTCGTCTTCTCACCAGCTGAGCTAACTCATCTTTAAGATAGAATTATACAAGCTAGTACAGCATTCTAGAATTTTGAGCTTTCTTTTCAGAAGAAATATCACCACTGCATTTCCAAAATATTTCCGATCATGTCATAGACTCAGAGGGGCTTTACAGTAATAAGATTCTCAGAAAAAAAAATATTTCAAATACATTTTGGTATATTCAGTGGTCTAAAACTCAAAATCTGGAAGTGAAATCTGAAGCAAACTGAAACAGTCAGTTAAAGCAAAACTGATAAAACAAACTCACCAAAGCAATTGCTTTTTTAAAAAAACTAGACATAGGAATTTCAAAGGCCTTAAGACTGGTTATTAGTAATATCATCAGGCAAAATGAGAGCTAAAGGGGAGTCTGGAAAACTGAAATCTTGTCCTGGCGGTCATTATATAAGTAGCAATCATCAGTTTCTCATTTGTGGATAGAAAACTGAGTTTGACATGTGTGAGTCCTTCCTATTTTGAATTACTAAGAATTCATATTCTTGTAAATATATAAATCATAATTTAATAGTTTTAAAATATAGATTTTTAAAAAACCCATAGATAAGAAAGTTGTTAAAAGGGTCTAAGACAAGACATAAAAATTTAAAAACCCTTCCTTTTAAAATCAAAAGTATAAAATGAAAAAATAAGCAAACAAAACAACCTGAAGGAGCTGGGGGATTTCTTTCTCATCTGAAAGGAGATGAGGTCATCTGGACAGTGCAGAATATATTTTCTTAAACTAATTATTTCTAGTGTAGCACTGCTATACAGCTGATTTTTAAAAGACATTGTCAAGGTATTTTTCATATGTTGTCTAGAAATATAATTTCCTCCCTTTTCCTCTCATTTACTGTTAAAGATTCTTGCACAAGTTTAAACCTGAATTTCATCTAATAAACTGTCTTCACTTTATGATGCTGCTCTGAAGGTTGGATGACTGAATGGTTTGGGAGCAGGAAGAAAGCATTTGCCAAATTGTTTTTAGCTTTGCAAATCCTCACAGCGTCTCTTAGCATAGTCTTTGGAGGAAAATAAAAATGTAAAGCAGAGATGGTATGAGAGATCAACTTGAAAACTAGAGTGGCAAAGCCTATAATGTCCTCAACAAGGTAAACCCTACATTAGAACATCAGGTCAAACGGACAGAGTAAAATCATAATTCACTTGAATTTCCTTTTTTACAGCCACTTAATCAAAATGACAGAAAACTAAGATACATTATTTCTAATTAAATATGGAGATGACCATAATCCATACTCATTGTCAATCAAGATATTGCTAAAGAATTTATTCATTTATTTCAACCCAGTCTTCCCTTTCACCCCTGCAAGTTTGTAGCTACTTCCCCTTAAAAACAAAACAAAACAAAAAACAACTATTGAATGTACTTCAAAAATCTCCCTGTGTTGTAAGAAAAATCTATCAGCTGCTGTATAAATCTGCCTTGTAAGTCACCAGTGAACCACACACATTACATCAACCCTAATATTACAAAAACTAATGCTGCAAATTGAATGGTTACAATGAAAGAGTGGAGTTTCAATTCAGGGTCAAATAGCTATATTACATTTTAGAGAAATTGATTGGATATTTTAATAGTTTTTTTAAATTAAGGGATAATTTAAAGGTATTTTTTCAACTTTGTTCAAATGAAACTTAATAAATGAAGAATGCTTTCTGCTCGACACTTAAGTTCGGTAATAAAGAATAATACTGACTAAAATAAAATTTCAAAAGTGGATTGTTTCTAAGTGTTCAGGAATAATAACACATAATAGTAAAAAACTGTTTGCAAGTATACATGTTTTACTTTTAAATAAAGTCACAATACTTTTGCTTGAATTTCATGTTTCCTATATCCTTTTATACTTACTGGATTTATGTAACACCTATCTTCTAAGGAACTCAGCAAATCTTGAGGAGTTATAGACTTCGTGTATTATGACTGCACAAATATAAGTTAGTTGTAAAAACAGCCCTTTTTACCTTAAGAGTTTTCTATTGCCATCTTTTGGAGAATAGCAAGGAGTGATGTGATTGTGATAAAAAAACAAAGCGGTGGCAAATTGGGAAGTTCATTGGGAAGTAGAAGAATGAAAAAGAAGAAGAAATCATAACTTTAAAAAAGCCACCCACCTACCAGAGGGAAACCCAGATTCACTTGATCAAAAGCATCACTGCTTCAAGAGGTTGATGGGAAAAGGAGACATGAATCTACTGCTTTCTTGAATTGTAGATAAGCTCAATTTTTAACAGAGTACCTTATAATGAAGATGAAATTCCTCTGAATAAAGGCTCTATCTATATTATAATTTATTTTCTACAATACCAGTGGATATACCACTAGTCAATCAGCTGCTTATTCCTGATAGTGTGCTGTTATTTATTAGACGCTTTCACTATTTTTGGCAGGTTAGAATATCTTCATTGTTCTTAGGAATAATGGCAGCCAGCCAGTTTGTGAATCCCTGGTGAACACTTGAAATGTTTAATAGAATTATGGAATATTAAAACTCCCATATTTAGCCTTTTCTCAGATAATTATAGGATCTGAAATTTAACCCATAAATAATGAATACTATAAAATTTCATAAAATGAGTCTTATAGAACTTAAGGTATTAAAATGTCATGTCATGGGCTGGAGCGGTGGCTCAGAGGTTTCGGTGCTTGCCTGGCAAGCACGGGGACCTGGGTTCAAACCCCAGCACCACATACACAGCTAAGTGTTGGAGCAACTAAGGCCATGTGAAAAGCTAAATAAAGTTGTTTCTCTCTTTCTCTGTCTCTTTCACTGTCCCTCTCTCTTAAAAAAAAAAATCTTTAAAAAAAAAATGTCATGTCATGACTACGTTATATGACCTAAACAAGAAATAGATTCATATATTTTAGCCCTATTTTGAAACTTTTGAATTTAATTCAAAGAAGAATTAGCAAAGATTTCTAGAACCTAAAGTACTAATTCCACTGTATTCATTAAAATATGGAAATATAAATTTTATTTCAAACACAAAGCATTGCAGAGCATAACTAATTTAGAGAGAAAATAGGTCCTAAGAACTAATGATGTAAATTTATCCACTACTGTAAGTTAGGGAATAAGGGCTAAATTTAAATCACATATTGGCTTAGAAATTGATTAATGAAATTTGCTTCTCAGATTAAATGGCTGATGATAAACTAAAAAAAAAAAAAACCTTATTATCAATGGTAGTAAGAGTTGCTTTTATTTACACCTAAGTATGATTTAGTCCCCATGAAAGTATGTATGCCTATATAGAGTTTAGCTAAAGTAAAAATATCCTCAAATTCTTAAATCCTGAGCTGGACATAAAAATCTCTGATTAGTTGAGACACTTGTTTCATAAACATAGACATCTCTGGTTATTTCCTCAAGCTTAAATTAAATCGTGGAACTTTTTAAAATGCATTAGCTGGGTCTCTGATGTATATTCCATTTAAATACATCTAAAAATATTCTGAATAAAATCTAAGTTGTAATTTATGTTCTCAGGCAATCTTTTTTTAAATTTACACTTTTAAGTCTTTTGTTTCAACACATTCTATATATTTAAGATCCTATTTATATATTTACATGTATTTCTTTTACACTCTATAAATCCATAAAACAAATTCATTCAATTTTATTAAGTAAGTAACATTGTTCTGTCCTAACAACTTCACTAGTCCAGAAAAAGCCCCAAAGTGTGAACTGTTATCATACAGAACTCTTCGTTCTTACCAACTTCATAATGCTCTTACAAAATTGTTTCATGAATAACATTAACTTTGGGACCATGAAAACTCTAGTCACATAAATATTCAAACTCTCTATTTAAATCCTAAAAGAATCCACCATTTTAAAACTATCTCCCAAATCTATTTATATAAGACCTTGCTCCAGGTTGATTCTCAGCTTGCTAACCAATAACTTAATTATCATATCATCTGAACCAAGATTATTATTATTGCCCTTCATCCTTTTTTTCAAATAGGAAACTTGAACACACTGTAATTCTTTTAAGAATCTTTATTGAATTTTTTCAACAATTCAGTCTGTTGGATTTTGATGCAGTTTATAAAAAAAATCAGTAGTTTCATATAAACTGCAATCAAAAAAGTAATTTACTTTGTGAAAGAAGTTATCTGAGGTTGCAAGTTATTTTTTGTAATATGCAGAACAGTAAAATGTAAGCATGCTCTTGGATGCAGGTGCTCCTGTGCACTACGGAGTTATTTTTAAGAGCTTGCTAAGATCTGCAGGCAGTTCATGGGATGCAATTATTTTATCCACAATTTAGGTACATGAGAATAAAGCTGATATTTATGAATAATGTATTTTTTTCTCAAAAAAAAGTTGAGGCAGCTTCTGTTGAATGCTATCTGTGTAGGTACACTTGCTACACCTTGAACTGTACTAAGAGAGACAGACAGCAAGGAGTCCATGTTCATGCTGAAACTTGAAAAATCACTCCATGTGTGTTGAGGAGTTCCAAGCAAGAGGGCAAAACACTATGCACAGTTGATCATTGTCTTACATTAACAGCACACACCAAGAAACTTTACATAAAAAGGAAGCGAATCCCCTTCACTGCTTTCAGTCAGTCAGTGGTGTCTATAGTGGAGGGCGGAAGTGGAAGTAGAGCAAGCCTAATACTGGATAAAGCTTAAGTCTACACCTCATGCACAGTTGTCCACTTTTTTCCTGTCCTCTCATGTTTCTCAGACATCCGAATTAGAGCTGAGATTTGTTAACCTGGGGTCCGCATTGATTTCATATCTGTAATGATACCCTTCCATGTGATCCCTGCAAGCATCTCTGATGTTATGCATCCACTTTTTTATCCCCTTACGATTCAAATATAAAACAAGGAGGAAAATAGCGCCTATCAGGGCTAAAACAATACCCAGGAAGACATAAGAAGTCTGCAGGGATGGGGGGAGAATAGGGTCACAGTCCAGGTCAGAGCTGTTGAGTTCCAAGAGAACCCGATTTCTCATTTTTTCCGGGAATGCACAGGTGAGCCTGGCTTTATCCTGCACTATCTCGGTCTGCTTGAGCCAATCCACCATGTCTGCAATGTGGCAGTCGCAGACCCAGGGATTATTGTCTAGGAATAACCTGAGGTATGCCAGGCCTTGCAACTCTGCCAGGGTGCCATTGTGAAGGACCTTGAGAGCGTTGTCCTCCAAGTGGAGGCTTTCTAGATGTGTCAGGTTGCGGAAGGACACATAGGTCAGGCTCACCAGCGAGTTGTTCCGCAGATCCAGGTGCCTGAGGCCCGGCAGTTGAGCCAGCATGCCCCGGGGCAGGTAAAGGAAATGATTGCTGCCCAGCTCCAGCCGATGCAGCCCGCGCAGCGCGTGGCCGGTCCGCAGGGCAGCCGCCACTATGCCCTCGAAGCTTCGGTTCTGTTTCTCTGTCTGGTTCGCTGGGGGCACGATGTGGTTCAGGATCAGTTCCATCAGGGGGCTGGGGACAGTAGCACTGGTGTTGATGCCCGAGAAGGCGTAGGGGCTGATGTTGGCGAGCGGGTTGTGGCTGAGATCGAGCTGGCGCAGGCTAGGCAGATGCTCGAAGGCGCCGGCTTGCACCTCCACCAGGTGGCTGCCGCTGAGGTTGAGCGCGGCCAGATCGGCCAGCGGGGGCTGGCGGGCGAAGGCGCCGGCAGGGAGCACGGCCAGCTGGTTACCAGTGAGGAAGAGGTTGCGCACGTAGGGAGGCAGGTCCGCTGGCACCTCGGTCAGGTTGCGGTTCACGCACTTGACGGTGCGCGCGGCCTCGGAGCACTCGCACGGCGGTGGGCACTGGCCCGACAGCGGAGGCTGAGCGGACACCGCCGATCCCAGGAACGACAGTGAAGAGGTGGAGGAGGACGCCGAGGAGGTGGGAGAGGACGAGGAGACCCAGCCCAAGAGCACCAGCGCCAGCCGCGCCAGCCGCAGCCGCCCGTCCCCGGCGGCGGGGCCCCGAGAGCACCCCCCAGGCATCGCGGCTCGCGTCTTCCCGGAGCTGGGCTGGGACGGCGCCCGCTCCGAAGGCTCGAGAGGCTGGGCCCGGAGGGTGCGGGCCGGCCGGAAGCGTCTGGAGAAAACTTTCCTCTCGAGGGAGCGGAGGAGGGCCACCGCAGCCGGAACTTGGCTAACCCCCTCGCCACCAGGCGTCCCCCTCCCGGGGCCGACTCCCCCGCCCTTCCCTTCAGAAAGTACGCACGGCGGATCGGGACTCTGGTCTCCACGCTCCTCCTCCCGCTCCACTTCCAGCGCCTCCCCGGGTGGCACCTCCACGTCTCTCCTGTTGGCGCGGGTCGGTGGATCCGCTGAGCGACCTGGGACAAGCGGGAGAGAAGCGTGAGGAGCCGAGCTGACGCGGCTCCCCGGGTGAAGTAACCGGCCTCTGAGAGTCAAGTCCTATCCACTCTGTCCCCGAGACCTCTTTCAGACCCACCGGGCGGGCCCTGCCTCCCCCAGCCCCACTGCGCGTCTTACCCGGGAGAGGAGACCGGGAGGGCCAAGCCTTCCCTCGTCCGGGCCCACTCTATATATACCCTTCTAGCCTCCCGCCCTCTTCCTTCCCGGATCACCACACAGCTCCCGCCTCTAACTTCACGCTTAATCCCTAGTGTCTTCCCAGCCAAACTTCTCATTCTTCCAGTTCCTCACACCCACCGCCTCCGCGGACCACCTGCCTTCCGGGGTCTCCGCCCCCGCCCGGACCTCCGCTCGGGGTCCAGGTTAGGGTGGGAGAGAAGTTTCAGGTTACAGGAGTCTTTTGATCTCTTAGAATCTCCTTCGAACTGTAGCAAATGCAGGGCTGTAAACTGCCGCCCCCCACCCCCCAGCCCACGCCCGGCCAATCGCTCCAATCCTACAGGGCGTTCAAGTCATCTCCAAAGAAGAGAAGGGAGTAGGGAACAAAGCGGCGGAGGGACCCGGGGCTGGGTGGCAATGAGGATCAACGCTACTCTCCAGCCGAGGATAGGGAGGGGCCCCGCGACACCTCCGGATTCTGGCTCGGCCGCTGGCTCCCCCACTGCTCACCTCTGCGCCCGCCACCTCCGAAGCCAACTCCGAGTCCCACCAGAATCGCGGCGACTTCCGGGCTCTGCGCTGCGAGCGCCTACTCTCCTCGCACCCCAGCCCCTGGCCCAACCTCCACAGCTGGGAAAAACCAACCCGGGGGAGGGGGTGCGCCTGGCCTGCCAGAGGGATTTCGGTCGCACAGCCAACCTTGGCAGCCCTAGGTTGGATGAACTTGAGAGACTAGGGGGATCCGGCTGCGCGCCTCCTCCTGGTGGAAATTAACGAGGAACCTGCCGGAAAAGGTGAGGGAATCCCTTTCTCTTCCCCCTCCCCGACATCCTTTGGTGGTTCTATACTTTGCCTACCTTGGACAGGAACAAAATCGCTGGTGAATCTCGTGGAATTCACTCTGCTTCGGGCGCCTTTGACAGCAATGAGATAAAGGCGTGACAGAGCAGCGCTGAGCAGCATGAGCAGCAGCAAAAGAAATGAACGGAAATGTACAATGGCAACAGCAAACGCCCAGCAGGTTGTAAGGGAGCTTCAGAAAGTCACCCCACCAAAGTGGTACTTTTGGCTGTCAACTTCAGATTTGGGTGTAGTTATGCGTTCCTACCTGTCCCGCCCCCACGTCTTGAGTTGTGGAACTTGAAAAGAGAGAAACAACTTGGGGGGTTGGGGAGATTAGTGGAGAGGAGACTCATTCTTGATTCATTAAGTTTTCTCCTCCCAAAATTAAAAGCAGAGAAAAGAAAACGGCAGACAAAGCATCTTAGAAACAAAAGGCAAATAGCAACGTAGTGAGTCATCCAGAAAGCGGACCCGCCCGCCCCGCCCCCGCCAGATGTGGCGCACAGTCAGTGCAAGTACAGAACTCCTCGGGTGGGATGGGAAAATGGGCAAGGGCGAACGGGGAGAGCACAAGCTTGCCCAAAGTCCATCGCCACAGAGGGCACCCTACAGGCAGCAGGAGGATGGGGTTGGGGAAAGGGATTGATACCTGATTGATTACGGGAGGAAGTTATTGTTATACTGGAAAGATTCTTAGGTCCTGAAAGCGTTGTCATTGCCCTTTCAAAAACTATATCTCCTTTACCCCAATCAAATAACTTTCCTCATAGTATTAAGAAGGTCTTGGTTATTCCCAGCTTCTTAATATTAAAGGAGGGGGGAATGGCGTTAGGAGAAACACGGTTGAGAAAATTAAAATTTGGTATAATAAAAAATATCAAGTAATGCTGAAATTTGTTCCTGTGACGTGTCTTTAGTGTGAAGGCCCCAACTCTGCATCTATTCTTGAGTAGTAAAAAGAGACAGTCTCCAGAAGCAACAACAAAAAATGGCCCAGACAAAAGCTGCAGACAAAAGACTACAGAGATTTATGCAAAAAAAGCCAGTTTCATTAATTTGCATCTTCAGAACATTTATCTAAATCCTTTTCTCTTATTTTTTGCAACATAAATGTGAAACTTTTTTTTTTTGCAAAAAGAATCTCAAAAGCTGTAGTCATGTTCTGTATCCCTATTGTGGTGATGTTATTATATAAATCTATACATGTATTAAAATTCATGGAACTTTTTAAACCATAGGCAGTTTTAATGTATGAAAATTTTAAAAATAAAATTAATTACTCATGGGATAAAACTTTAGTAAACTCTGTGGCATGATCTTAAATCTGAATCTATCAAAAGAGCAACTATTCTGGTAGAAAAGTGAGACACTTTAGAATTTAGAAAAATGATACATATTCTTACCCCATCTTCAAAACAGCTCAGAGGCAAGGTAGATACCATTAGTAGTATTATTGTCTTGTGGCTGTAGTTATTGTTCTTTCTTTCCCTCTGTACTAGAAATTGGATACAGGGCCTGGAGAAGCCAATGCTTGTAGCTGGGATTATAGGAATGTGCCACATGACTAATTTGTGTGTGTGTGTTTTTCTAAATCTTTAATATAGGACCACTAAATCATTTGCAGTGGCATGTGCTGAGGCAGGAGGATCTCCAATTTGAGTAAAAGGGAAAAACCAATCCCAAAGCAAAAAAATAAAAATTAGGACCATTACCAGAACTTCAAGACATTTTCATGAGAATTGAAATAATGTGTGCAACATACTTAGCAAAACCACCTGTTGTTATTGTTTTGTCCTTAATTACTCTCCTTACTGTTATTTTTGGTGACCTATTTTATCTCTGCAACTGTTAGTGATAGAAATACATGGATAGACAATTAGAGGTCTCCTTAAAGTAGAGTTTCCAAATTTAACAAATAAAAATTACAGGACTCACATATAAACTTGAAGTTCAGATAAACAATGAATAATTTTTTGTAAAAGTGTGTATCATGCAATATTTGTAAAATTCTTTGACTAAAAAACTTGTTTCCAGTTGGAATTCACTTTTAATTCAGCATCCTGTAATTGATGTGGCAACAAAGCAGCTCGTAATCTGGCGAAGAAACACGGAAACATAAGTTCTAAGTGCACCATTGAGTGCAGTTTGGTGTATATAACTTCAGTCCCATCTTTTTTCGTATATATTTTTCCTTCTGTTTCTGTTACTTTTTATATGAATGAAATCATAGTCTATGTTTCATTCGAAATATTTCCTTTTTTTAGACAACTACATATATTTTTATGTCCATCCATATAAGTATGTTTTGTTCTTGGAGATTGTAAAATCCATATTGTGGATTGTTATACTACAGTTTTGTTTTTTTTCTTTTAAAGAAAGAGGGGACAGTGAGAGAGAGAGAGAGAGAGAGAGAGACAGAGAATCAATTTTTATTTAGTTTTTCACATGGCTTTCGTTGCTCTGAGACTTCATTGTGTATGTGGTGCTAGGGTTTGAACCCTAGTACTTGTGCATGCCAGGCAAGCGCCCTAATCACTGAGCAATGGCTCCAGCCCCTACAGTACAATTTTTTTAACAGTCATATTGAAAGACATTTAGTTCAGTAACTACTTTTTAAAGAAGTTTCCTTCCAGTAAGAAAAACTTACTAGGATCAGTTCTATTTTGATTATCTTAAGCATTTAATTATCCTAAATTATCATACTTTCTTTACTCATGACAGCTTGAATTTTTTTTTTTTTTTTTTTTTTTTTTTTTTTTTTTTTTTTTTTTTTTTTTTTTTTTTTTTTTTTTTTTTTTTTTTTTTTTTTTGTGCATGATGCTATTTACATGCTCTAAAGCGGGACAGAGGATTTCAGAGCACTTTTTTTGTTGTTATTTCTTCTTCCGTTTCAAAATGAAATTAAGGAAAGATCTGAATGTCCTGACCAAGAAGAACCAATTTAATGTATCTCAATAGCTCACGCTGTAGCCTCCAGGAAAAAGTCTCTACACTATCATTTACTTAGAAGATTGTTTCTACAGAAACCATTTTTCTCATGACCTAAAGGAAAGTTATCAGTAAATTATTGAACTATTGCTGCTAAATCCTGAGAAGGCAAAATATAAGGTAGATTTTTAAAAAATGAGTGATTAGGGACACTCTTACAGTAGCTAGCAGAGCAATGCTATGAAGTCCAGCATAAACAATAACCAGGGTTAAGATTAGTTAATTTTCATCCTTGCCTTAAATTAGCAAAGGACTTGAAAAAGATAAACACTGTCAAATCTGAAAAATACTCCAAAAGTCAAGTGTTGGCAAACCCCAAGCATATATGTTACAAAAGCATGAACCGTCACTTAAAACCAAAACAATCAACTTGAGAGTCACAATGACAAAAAAAGAAGAAATTATACATATGGAATAATAATTTGATAAAACTACAAATGATTAAAAATGAAACCCTATTCTCATGAGCTGATTTCAAATCCCTTTAAAAAGAATAGTCTTGGGATTGGGGCTGTTGTTGCTAATTGGTTAGAGCACTTGCCTGGCATGGATGAGGACCCAGGTTCAAACCCCAGCACCACATACACAACTAAATGTTGGGAAAACAAAGGCCAAATGAATAAATAAATAAAATTGATTTCCTTTCTCTCTTTCTCTCTCTCTCGCAAAAAAAGAATAGACTAGAGTTCAACTTGGTAGCACTCATCTGTAATCCCAGTGATTCAGGAAGTGGAGGAAAGAGGATTGCAAGTTCAAGGCCAGCCTCAGCAATTTAACAAGGCCCTAAGCAACTTAGACCCAGTCTCAAAAAAAAAAAAAGAAAATAAAAAGGCTACGAAGGTGGCTCAGTGGTTCAGCACCCCTGGATTCAATCTCTGGTACAAAAAAGAAAAGAATAAAAGAAAGAATAGACTTCTAATATATATGGCCTTAATTAAGTAAAATATAAAGGAATGGGGTTAGAAGATTGGAGCTAGTGAAACAGTATAATAAAGATGTTTCAAAATTCATCGGATGTTAAATAAATACTAAAGGACAAACTAAAAGGCTACAGACTAGAAAGAATAAACTAGCTATAAATATGATTCTACAAGGATCAGAAAATATTGAAAAACAATGAAAACAATTATATAGTAATATGCAGAGCTCTTTAAGTAACTATCACTATCATTGAGCTTTAGTTCAATGCAAGCTTTTTAGCTGGGTGGAATCCCAGCTGCTCTGGAAGCTGAGGTAGGAGGATCACAAGTTCTTGGAGAAACTTAATAAGACCCAGTCTCAAAGTAAAACAAAAAATTAAAAAGTACTAAGAATGTAATTCGTGATTGAGCGCTTGCCTAGCATGTGTGAGTCCCTGAGTTCCATCCCCAGATCCACAAAATGTAAATAAATAAATGTTTTTTTTCTAAAGATCTGACCATATGCCCTCTACCTGTTTAATGCATTAGATAGGATGAAAAAATCTCTTCCCTTAGATTACTCACAGTCTAAGGGGAGAGAAGACTAACAGTTACAAAATATGATTGGTGCAAAGCTCAGGACTGTGTGGGGAGAATGACAAGGGGTATCACTGGTGTAGTAATGTCTGAGTTCCATTTTGAAGTATTAGTAAGAACTTAGCAGACAAAAAAAAAAACAAAACTCATCAAGTTGGAGAAGGGACCCTGCATTTTTTTCAGTTTTGGAGACTTACTTGGGGAGGAGCACAGCTACATAGGAGAGAGTGATACAATCAGATTTGAAATATGGTGGAATCAGATATTTGACCTCCAATCTAAGAAATGTGATTTACCTACTGCTGGGCAACCAATGAAGGTTTTCAGCAGAGGAATGATGTGTAATTCAATATGTGTGCGAATCACAGACAAAGAAGACTGAGCATAGGGAGAAACGCTGGGAGGTCCAAGTGAGAGATGGTGTGGAATCACACTAAGGAAGAGGTAAAAGATTACCAAGGCAAGAACAGATTATATAGACCAATGACTCTCAACAGGGTGGCACTGCCCCTAGTGGGCATTTTGTATTCTTCTGGAGGCATTTTCTGGTTGTCAGCAATAAAAGAGAAGAGTTTTTGGCATTTAGTGGACAGAGGCCAGAAATACTAACCCTCCTGTAATTAGAGGAACAATTCCGTACAATGAAGAATTGTTCTGTATCCCACATGATTTTCACATAACCATTTGGGTATTCTTGTGGATGAAGTGCTGAAGTTTCAGCCTAGAAACAACTCCATTTTATTTTTAAACTCCAAATACTTTTAGTGTAGCTTTATTGCACCAGGAATACAGCTACATCATTCATAAGGGAAGAACGTACATTATTTCATTTGGAACTTTCCCAAACTTTGATCTCCAACAGCCACGCCAATCATTCTATTTGAATCACCCATACAATCCAACTGTGTCCGTTTGCATTTGCATTGATTGCTATTTCAAAATGTCTAATAATAAAAAATGCTGTTCTCAATAACTTTAGAATGTTGGTCTTACTTTCATAACTTATTTATAGGGTGGAAGTACATCACCACTTCCTTAGGGCTTCTAATGTACCTATTCCCAACATTTTTACATTGTACCACATATTATTTAATATGTAATTACTCTCCTTTTATTTCTCCTTTAATATTGTAGTTAATATAGTATATTTATTTAAAATGATGTGTGAAGTTGCCCTTTATGATATAATGAAGAGGGCTTTATAAATTATTGTTTTAAAAGGAAACATTGGTTTTAGAAAATTTGAAAATAACCTATACAGATCTTTAAGAGAAGGTGTAAATGTTGGTGATTTATTCACTATGTAGGTGAGAATGCATCTATAATTCTAAAAATTGTAATATTACAGTTAACTTCATTTCAAATGATGTACAAGAGAAATTCTAATAGTTTGCAACGACATTCAGGTTTGATTGTGAGGAGGTTAAAATATACCTGGAGAAAGGATAGAACACTGAATTTATCTTTTAAAGAAGAAGCTGTCTTATTTGGTTGAAATTGTTGCCTCTTAAAAGGAAGTTGTGGCAAATATTTAAATCAGCAATGTTACTTAATATCCATTTTTATTTAAATAAATAAAACTTTGAAGATGACATTGAAGAGTTTCCATCTCTTTAGTTTTTGCTCAAGATGGGTTCTAAAGCAAAATTGGAATTCAGTAAAAAAAAAAAAATAGGAGCAGTTGCAACTGTAGCTACCATCTACAATTAACTTCAAATAAATTTAATAAAGTTCAATAAATGTTTAGCAAAGTGCTTTTTTTCTGTAGTATTTATTTGCTTTCCAAACAGAGCCATTCCTAAAGCCAGCAAATCCCTTAAAATTTTTCTGATCCTGGCATAATGACAGGCAATCTATTGTGCATCCATTGTAGAGAGATTCAGCAGACATAGGCTACAGTTTGGGTACATGATCCCAGCTTCTGGAATCTAATTTATGAGTCTTACCCAACAAGCTAAAGTACATAGGTCAATAAGATGACTAGTAGCACTGCTTGAAATGTTCAAATCAAATAAGTACTTTATCAGATTTAGCTTAGATCCTCTATGTAAAAGCTGAGGAAGAGAAGACCAAAAGATGTTATGTATTTTGGAATAAAAATTTATCATATTATCTTGGCAGTGGAAAAATAAAATAGGAGGTTAAAGAGTTTAACTAGGAGACAAAAGTCAAGCCAGTGTCAAATCATAAGGCTGAACAGGGCGTAGTGTGGGTGATGGTAGAATAAACTTGGATAACAAAACATGTCAAAAGATGCTATACTGAACTTGAATAAAGGCCTTCTAGAGGAATACATGACATTAGGAGGTACTTTATCTCAAGAAATAGTAATGTGATAACATTTACAAAAGGGTAATATAATATTCAAAATAATTTAGAACCAGAATGGCACAGACACTGATAGGGATTATCCTGTAAAGAATCAATATAGCTTTATTGATGCTGTCTTTGTACATATACATAGAATACTAAAGACACTTAAAGATTTCTGATCATGTCTAAAAGCACCCTCCATGGCATGGGCAGTCACCCTAAAACTGATCCATAAGTTCCAAGTTTCATGGTAAGGAATTGGAAGCCTCTTTTAGAAAAGGACTAGGGATGTGGCTCAGTGGTAGAAATGTTTGCCTTGCATGCTGGAGACTCTAGATTGGGTCTCCATCACCAACAAAAACAAAAATAAAACCAACTATTGATACATTGAGTTGATTCATTTATTAAATAAATGTTTTGTAGCATATGATGACTGCTTCTAGATTCTCTTCTGAGAACTGAGGATGCAATGGTGAATAAGAGACAGGGGCCTAACATTCAGGGAGCTTACTGTTTCCACTAGTTTATTAAATCAACTCACTTAAGTATGAAAATATGACTTGCTTGTTTGTGATTTTGGGTATTTTTTTTCCCTTTGAGTAAGGGAAAGAGAAAGAGAGAGTCAATTTTATTTATTTTTTCATCTGGTATTTGTTTTTCCAACACTCAGTTGTTTGTGTTACTTGGATTTGAACCAGAGTCCTCACACATGCCAGGCAAGCATTCTACCAACTGAGCCACCTGTCTGGTCTACTTTCTTTCTTTTTTAAATGGATTTAAAATATTTTGACATTATGTATAGCAAACACATGGTCAATGAATAACAAAATACTGTGCACCTTTTAAATAATCTTACAAATTCTACATTTGGTTTCTTTTTCAATTTTTTGCATATAATTAAAATATATAATTTGCTAAATTTCCACTTGGTAAACACACTTGGAACCATCATAACAATAAAAAAATGAACATATTCATAACCCTCAAAAGTTTCCTCATTCCCTTTTGTAATCCATCTAACCACGTGTCACTCCTACCTGATTCCATATGCAGGCAACCATTAATTTGATTTCTGTCACTGTAGAGTAGTTTGAATTTTCCAGAATTTCACACATATGGATTTGTAAAGGGTATTTTTAAAAATCCGGAATCTTTCACTCATTGAAATCAATTTGAGATTCATCCATATTGTTACAAGTATCAAGCATTTTGTTTTGGTTGAATAGTACTCCATAGTGTGGATAGAGCACATTTCATGTATCCTTTACCCACTGATGGACACTAGACTATTTCCAGTTTGGCCTTATCATATATAAGACCATGATAAATATTTACATTTGAGTTTGTATGGACCTATGGTTTCATTTCTCCCGGGTAAGTACCAAGAGGGAAAGATGAGGAATTTTGGTAAATTTATTTTTTAGTTGTTCAGATATTACCAAACTGGTTTCCAGCGCAGTTTTCCAAAGTGATTGTCCCACTTTACATTATCATTTGCAGTAAGAATGCAGTTGATCCACATCATCCCAACACTTGATATTGTTACACTTTTTAAATTTTAGATATTCTAAAAGGTATATAAGGATATCTCATTTTGCTTTTAATTGATCAGTGTTGTTGAGCACTTTCTAATGTGCTTGTTTGCCATCTATACTCTTTCATGAAATTTCTGATCAATTCATTTGCCCGTTTTAACAACTGGGCTGTTATAACTGAATTTGACGAGTTTTTTAAACACATATTTTCTAGCTATCAAGAAATAATAATAGAGTACTGTGTGCCCAGACATGAACTACTGAAACTCCTTATTTAAGAATTCTACAAGCAAAACAAATAAACAAAAATAACAACAGCAACGCCAAAATGGTACTTATAAAGGAAGAAGAATCTAATTGATTGAGGGATTTTTCCCTGCACCAGAAAAAAATTGGAGCCCTACACATAGCCTGAGTTAAAAAAAATTAACTTTAAAAAAAATCACATAATGCATTTAAACAGTTAAAAATTTAAAAGTGACAGGAAGGAAACCAGGTGTGAAGGTGTGTCTACAAGTAGTCCCAGGTACTCAGGAGGCAATTGAGCACAGGAGTTCAAGGCAAAGACCTGGACTCTTAAAAATAAATAAAAGTGACAGAAGGATATATGGCAAAAAGTCTCATCCATTTCTGTCTCTCAGCCTCAACAAACCAACTTTTATCAGGTGTTTTTTGAGTGTATCCTTTCAGTCATCTTACATACATTTATAAATTTTCATAAATAACTGGCTACTACACATTGTTCAGCACTTTGTTCAGTTTAACAATAACTTTCTGAGACTTTTTTCAACAAAGACCTCTTTTTTGGTTAGTTTCTCTTGGACAGTGTATTACCTATTTATTTGCTGTGCACCAAACCACCTCAAAACTCAGTGATTTAAAACAACTGTCCTATATTCAGAAGTATAACATGAATCTGTGGTTGATTGAAGACTGGATGATCTGGGTCAAACTTTGTTGGAAAACGCTGCTTATCTGGACTTGCTCATCTGTCTGCAAATTGACGGGAGGGCTGTGTTCCAGATTGGTTTGACTGGAGCACCTTTCTTGAAGGTTCTCCTCTAAATGAGCTCCTCCCAAGACCAGTAGAGTAGATGAAGTAAGTTATTTTCATGATAGCAGTTTAAGCACAAGAGCAAGCAAGCCCAATCCACGTAAGCCCTTTTTTTAAGATGCTGCTTGCATCACATCTGTCAATGTACTGTAAATAAAGCAACTTACATGCTAAAACCAAGGAGCAGGGGGAATTCTACCCCACTCAAAGTGAGTGAGCACCACAAAGTGACATGGCAAAGAACTGTATTAAGGAAAGTCTGCAGAAATGGGACTATTGGTGCAATCTGCCACACATTGATACACCGTCATTTACTTAGGTTCCCTTTTAGGGTATTTTGGTCTTTTTCTATCACAAGCAATGAGGGAATGATTGAGTGTGTATGTTATCTTCCATATTTGCCAATATATCCATAGAACAAACTCTTAGAAATTAAATTCTTGATTATAAGATACGGGCATTTGCACCTTTGATAGCTAGTACCAAAGCACTATTCAGAGACGATGAATAGTGATAATTTATATTCCTACCACCAAGGTTTGGACCATATTTTAATTTTTTAAAATATTTCACACTTTCCATGTGATAATCTTTGCATGATTCTAATTTGTGTTATTCTTGTTATAAGGAAGTATAACAACCTTTTTATATGTTTAAAAGTAATTTATATTTTCTTTTTTAAATCCATATCCTCTTATCTTTTGCCTATTTTGTTTCAGTAGGGGGGTTAAAAAAGTCTTTTCATAATTGATTTGTTTATGTTAGAGAAATTAGTAACTTACTTATTATATCCAAATATTTCTTCGTTTGTTTTTGGATTTTGGGTGAGGAAATTTTTCAGTGTTCTTTATTATTTTGATATTCTCAAATTTATCACTCTTTTCTTTTATGACTTCTGGGATTTGTGTCATATTTAGGAAGGTCTTTATTCCAAAATGGTAACATTTTATTTTTTAAACTTAGATCTTTTTCCATCTGGATGTATTGTTTAGCACTACATAACAAAAGGTAAGTTTTGTTAATTAATTAAAAGGAAAATGAAAGACTCAAACCAAGAATGTTTTTAAAAACCAGAAATAGAATAAAATCTGTCACTAATGGCATTAAATGAAATAGTTGAACTCCTCTATTAATAATAAAAACCAGTGAGCTCTAAGAGCCCCTTCTCATCTTTGTAACAAGTACACTTTTCAAATAAAGCAGTTTCTGTGTTGCATAGTGACCCTTCTGTCCCTATAAATATGTTCAACATAGTGGGATCAGACCCCTATCCATAGCAACAGTGGGCACAGGGTATGCCTCCTGCCACAAACTTCAGGAGAATGAGAAATCAGAATACTTTATACATATTATTTCTTCTCTACTTAATAATTTTCTCCTAATTAACCTTTTCCTAATTAACTAATTAACTAATACTATTAGTTAATTAGTTTCCTAATTAACTAATAGTATTAGTACTGTATTTTTCTTTCTTTGAACAGCACTCTAATAACAAAATTTCACAATATTCACACCAAATTATAGCTAAATAACACTTACAAATTTAGATTAAAGATACTATGAAGTGAAACTCAACAGTATATGAAAAGATTATTTCAGGGGTAATTAGCATGTTTTTTCAGAAATTCAAATATTGTTCAACATTGAAAATTTATTACTATTATTCATAATATTTATAAAAGAGAGAAGAAAAATCATAGAAGTATGTCAACAAATGCTGAAAAGGCATTTAATGAAATGTTTCCCAATTAAAACTTTTAGAAAAATTGACACAAATATTTGTTATCAAGAATTACTTAATCACTCTACAAGCATTCCAGCTTTAAAAGGTGATTTGTGAGCACTTGTGAATGGGCTGTGGTGCTTATTAAATGTAAATAGGAAATGTTAAGAGCTGTGTAATGTAGCTAAGATGAAAACACAGGTCAGATGTTGGTAGTGTCTTCATATGTCCTAAGTAGCCTTTGAATAAGACAGAGCCCTAGTCACAAGGTAGCTACTAGGAAATTCAGTTTCATTTGTTGAATTGTTTTATATTCTTTCCCTCTAACCACAGACTCAATTCTCCTTCTGTATAATTTTGGGATTCCCTAGTTATAAAGGAGGAAGAAACTACTTTTTTGATAAATAGTAGAATATGGTTTAAACATTCAGATTAGAGTCACTTGACTTTGATTCCAATTTAATCACTCCTATGTAAGTGAATCCTCATCCAAAATGAGGACTAAAAGGGGTCATTAATTATTACTGGATTCTCTGGAAAGAGACTTTGCAGAATTACCACTCCAAAATTGGATCCCTTTTAACCAAGAGTTGAATCTATCTCCATCCAGAAAAAGAATAGTCTGTATCTCTGACAAGCCATAGAAATAATGTTTAAAAAGATAGTAGTGGAAGAACTTCTGGGATGGATATGTGAGGAACTGCATGAACCCTCTCCTCACAAAGCAAGAAAAGCCAACAAAACTAGGTAAAACAATCATTTAAAGATTCTGGAAATTGGGCTGGAGAGGTGGCTCAGAGATAGAGTGCTTGTCTGCATGCGCAAGGAACTGGATTCAAACCCCAGCACCACATACACAACTAAGTGTCAGGAAAACAAAACCAGATGAAAATAAATAGATATAACTGACTCTTTCTTTCTCTCTCTCACTCTGTCTTAAAAAATAAAAATTCAGGAAATTGTACCAAGGGCAGTAAATGAAGAGATATTTACTCAAGACAATGTATTAAAACTCTGTGAGAATAGCAAGAGTCTGTGCCATTTGAGCACAGTGCTCTCCCCAAAGCCAAGCTTGATTAAACAGAAGTTCCATTTCAATAAGTGTGACTGAGAAGATATGCCTTCTTCTCCCCTCAGTTCCTATAAAAAATAACCACAGGAAACCTGGAATGACTGGAATAATATCAAACACAATAGACTTCAAAATGAAAATAAATGTTACTACAGATAGAAAGGATATTTAGAATAAAAGGGTCAATTTAGTATAATAATCATAATTATATATTCACCTAACAACAGAGCCCCAACATAAATAAGGCCAAACCAACATGACTGAAAAGAAAATTAGACAATTCTACAATAATAGTTGAAGATTTCCAAACCCTCCTTTCAATAAGGATAGAATATTCAAGTAGAATATTAAAAAAATAGAAAACTTTAATAACAGTATACTTGAAATAAGCTGAATAGGCATTTAGAGCAAGTTCCACCCAACAGTGGAAGAATATACATTCTCTGGGCACATGGAACATTCTCCAAGATAGACCATATTCTAGCTCATAAAACAAGCCTCAACAAATTTAAAGTGATTGAGTTTGTAGAAAATATTTCTCCAATCACAATGGCCAGTAATTAGAAATTAGTAGCAAAAAGAAATCTGGGACATTCACAAAGATACATAAACACCTTGCAAAAATAAAAAGAACAATGGAGAATACTAACTCAAAGAGAACTGACTCGAAGAGAAACAAAAAATCCAAGTATACTTACAGCAAGTAGTGTCTTAATTAGCAATAATAAGAAAACTCCTCACAAGTAAAAGCCAAATACCAGATGACTTCTCTGGTGAATTCCCCATTTAAAGAATAATTAATTCCAGTCTCAAACTTCTCCACCAAAAAATAGAAGATGAGGGGACGTTTTCCAACTCATTCAATGATGACAATATTTCCTTGTTACTAAAACCCAACAAAGACATTACAAGAAAACTACAGACCTATATCTCTTATTATACAGACACAAGCTATCAAAAAATATAAAAAGGAATATATACCACAAACACGCAGGAATGCAAAGTTATTTAAATCCTGAAAATAAATTATTGTAAAAAAACTTATCAGTAGAAAAATGAAAAGATAAACAATGACCATTTCCACTGATACAGAACGTGCATTGGAGAAAATTCAATATCCATTCTACCCATTAAAAAGAGATGGGAATTTTCTCAGACTGATGAAAGGCACCAAAAAAAAAAAAAAATCAAAGCAGAACAAAAATAAAAAGCAAAAAATCATCAAAAACCTGTAGCTAAGATTGCATTTAACACTGAAAGACATCATTTTCACTTTTCAGATAGGCCATTGTTGATGAATAGAAATAAAATTAAGATTTGTGTCTTGTAGCCTTGCTGCTGAACTCCTTTGCCAGCACTAAAATTTTTTGGCGGATTCCATAGGATTTTCTATATTAAAAAAGATCATGTCATCAGAGAATATAGATAGTTCTATTTCTTCCTTTCCAATCTGAACAACTTTCATTTTCTTGCTTGATTGCCTTGATCAACTTCCAGTACAATGCTGAATAGAGGTGGTAAGAGCAGACATTCTTGTACTGTTCCTGAATTCAGGGGGACCATTTTGCCTTTCTTCACAAAATTTCACCATCAGCTAAGGGGTTCTGTTGTTGTTGTTATTGTTTGTGCTTTGCATAGTTCTATTTAATAGAACTGAACATGCACACATAAACTGCCAACTTTGTGTTCAGTTGGCTTTTGACAAGGATGCCAAAGTCATTCGGTGGGGAAAGAACAGTCTTTCCAATGAATTGTGCGAGAATAGCTACATATCCACTATAAAAAAAAGAAAGAAAGAAAGAAAAGAAAAGTAAAAAGGTAGCTTGTATAAACAATCAAAAAATTTAATTCCAAATGGATTGCAGACTTAAATGTAAGAGCTAAAAGTGTTCAAGCCTTAGAAAAACACAGATTAAATATTCATGACCTTCGGTTAGATCAAGCCTTTTTGGACATGACATTCAAAGCAAAAGCAACAATAAAAAATATATTAATTAGATTTCATCAAAATTTTAAAATGTGTGGTTCAAATGATACTATCAGGAAAAAAAGATAACCCACAGCATAGGAAAAGACTTATAAATTGCATAGTTAATAAGCAATTTGAATCTAGAATATACAAAGAACTTATACAACTCAATTATGAAAAAACAAATAAACCAAATTTTTAAATGGGCAAAGATTATTTAAATCAACATTTTGCAAAGAAAACATACAAATAACCAAGAAAAATATTAAACATCATTAACTATTATGAAAATGGAAATCAAAAACTACAATGAGATAACACTTTAATCCATCTAAGATAAATATAATAATAAATCTTAAAAAGAATGTAAAAAGTGTTAATGAGAATTTGGTGAAATGGAAATTCTCATGCATTGCTACTGGGAACATTAAATGGTGCAACTGGTTAGGAAAACAGTTTGACAGCTCCTCAAATTGTTAAGCATAAAGTTACCCTATGACTCAGTAATTTTACTCCTAGGTATGAAATGAATAACTGTCTAAACAAAACTTGTAAATGAATATTCATAGCAGCATTGTTTACATTAGCCAAAAGGGGAAAAAAAACCAACTGCCCATCAAGTAATGAGGGGATGAGTAAATATGGTATGTTTATATAATAGTTTTGTGTTGGCTTTCTGTTCCTGTACCAAATACCTGAGAGAAAGGTTTATTTGGCTCATGGTTTGGGAGGTTTCAGTCCATGATAGTTGGCCTGGCTGCTTTTGGTATTGTGCTGAGGCAGCATATCACATATCAAGACAGTTAACTCATGGTGGCTGGGAAGAAGAGTGGAAGAGAAAGGGGTGGAAGTTCCATTATCCCCTCCAAGGGCACAACTCCAATCACCTAAGATCTCCTACTGGGTACCACCTCTTAAAGTGTCCACCACCACCCAAAAGCACCACCTTGGGGACCAACCCTTTAACACATGGGCTTTGGAGGGCACTATAGATCCAAGCTATCACAAGCGTATTACTTGACATTAAAAAAAAAGCTGAGGTACCAATGTATGCTATAACCTGAACGAATCTTGAAAGCATTACATTGGATGAGATAAGCTAGTCAAAAAAACATCAGATATTATATGATTCTACTTAAATGAATTATTAAGAACAGGGAATTCTGTGAAGACAGAATGTAGATTAGTGGTTGCTAGGGATGAAATCTGTGGTGTGAAAAATTAGTGTCTGTCTGTTAAAGGATATGAATTTCCTTTGAGGGTGGTGAAAATTTTAAAATTGATCGTAGTGACAATAATCAACTCACTATATCTCTGAATATAAAATACATTAACAGGCACACTGAATTAATGGGTTATATAGTATGTGACTATCTCATAAAACTGTTAAAAATGATCAAATAATAACAAAGAATCGAATTAAAAAGAAACACCATCGGACAAGTGAATTGTAAAAGCCAACCTGATGAATAAAAATTACCACAATTCAGTGTCTTGGGACTGAAGTCTGGGACTGTTAAACTTTAAATCACACATATTAAAGAACTTGGTATGAATATGGGCTGATAGAAGGACAGAAAACACATAGAAACCAGGACTATATATATATAAAACCCAGTACTTTCAGTCTCTTTTCTTCTTATTCATCCTCTATACTGTCACTGGAGATATCTTTCTAAAGGCAAAGTTCTGAATAGTTCACTCTGTCCTCCAAGCCCTAAAGGTAGGTACCATCACCTCCTTAAGAGATCCCCTGGATCTCTTACTTTAACATCATAGCCCTTCATACCATTTGTCTCAAACCACTCCTATATTCCATTCCTTCACAGTAACAAACAGTTTATGGCTACCCAAATATCTTTTACTTCCTTCCTTCCCTCTTCCCTCTCTCCTTCCTCTTTCCCCCATTCCTCCTCCTCCCCTCCCCTCCTCCCTTTCCCTCTTCCTGCTCCTTCTTCTCCTCTTCCTCTTTATTCTCCTCCTCCTCCTCGTTGTTGTTGTTGTTGTTGTTGTTGTTGTTGTTCTTCTGCTTCTGCTTCTGCTGCTTCTTCTTCTTCTTCTTCTTCTTCTTCTTCTTCTTCTTCTTCTTCTTCTTCTTCTTCTTCTTCTCTCTCTGCCTTCCATTCAACACTAGGCTCAGAGGAACTTTTGCCATGCCTTTTGTTTATTTGTTTGTTTGTTTTACCTGCCCAGTAACCCATATACACCTTCTAATACTCAGCTTAATATAACTTACTTCTTTA
>PVKS010014929.1:0-47174 GCA_004027875.1 Aplodontia rufa | reverse complement strand
TATGACAATGATTTTATGATATATTGAGATAGTTTATGATGATAAGATATGTAATCTAATAAATAGTTTTGAGCACACTGTTCCAAGGCCTCAATCACATCAAAACCTTTTACTCTAAAAAGTTGTACTAAGGCAAGGAAAAAAGTGTTCTACAAATCCTCAAAATGGTCTTTTTATGCCTGGGTAATTTCATTACAATACATCTAAGGGGGCTGCCAGCTCTTAGGATAGCCCTCACTGTTCCTTGAATGTGTATATACCTTCCTAAATAAATTTCTGTTTATGCCAAAAAAAAAAAAAAAAAACTTCTTCAAACAGTACCCAGTATCTATAATGGCCTTCTTATTGTTGAAATAAATAAAAGTCAAGGAAAGAATGATAATGTGAGAATGAATGGGCAGATAAGAGATACAAAAAGAAGATTTTGCATGAGAAATAAACTGCTTCTGAAACTAAGAATGATCTTAGGAAGAGCGTTAGCCCCTCAAGGATATTGTTGCAATAATAAGAGGGGAGTGATAAAGGAAGGCATGTAATCAACTTGATAAGGTTGCACTTAGATTTTAAGGTCACTTATCTGAAGATGAGTATGAAATGTGTTTCTGTGCTATCTCCTCCCTCTAGTAGCTGGTGTTGCTTCTTACTTCGCTAGGAAAACTAAGTCTTCAATGGAAACTCCCTTTCCTGCCACTAACTCTATTAATCCTTATATCCACACATATCCTTTCCTTCCTCTGTTTTTGTAAAGTTGATGTTCCTCCTGTCTGCAGCTCATTCCTCCATGTGGGCATTCATACCAATTAAGTCTTTTTTTTTCTTCTTTCTTTCTTTCATTTTTTTCTTCTTCATCCTCTTTCTATACTGGATTTTTTCCTAATAAAATTCAAGCTTAATGTCTTAATATGTTCTTTTGAATCCACCTCACCTTCCAACACAAATACTTATGTTTTCACTTTTCAACCTTTTATTCACTTCCAAATCTACCCCAAACAGTCTGATATCACCATATCAATGACATTCTTGTTGCTATATGAAAATTTTTACTCTTATCTCAGCTACCCACCCAGTAACACATGTCACTCTGAACTGAGCCTTTTCTTAAATTCCTCTTGATATCCAATATGGCACGATTACCACTTTGGCCATCCCTTCTAAATTTAATTTGTGGCTTTTCCTCTTTGCCTGTCCTTTAAATGCTTGTGTGCCTCAGGGTTTGGCCCTAGGGTTTCTTTTATCTTGCTCTTGTTATCTCTTAGTTATCTACGTTCAAGATTTAATTACCACCCATATACTCAAGACTCCATAGCCCAAACAATTCCTCTGTGTCCTAAACCAGTTATTTCCAAATAACTATGTGGTGATTACAATTAGATGTTTCAAGAACATCTAAAATGTAATATGTCTAAAACCAAATTCATTGGCATTGCCCTAGACCTGTTCTCCCTCACTATCTCAGTTAGTGGACTCACTATCTACCCAGTTGTCCAAGCCTGAACTCTGCATTCAACAATGACTTATCTTCTCCCTTATTTCACATCTTTAATCATACTGAGGCTTCTTGATTCTACCAGATCAAGGACTGTGTGAGTTGAGAAAGGCACTTGCCTGGAACACAAAATTTAAGGGAGTGTCAAAAGTGCAGTAAGCAAGATAAATATTATCCTTGCCTCACCCTAAATCCAGCCTTTCTTCACATTACAGAAACACGATTGCAAAATAAAAATCTAACAATCATTCTTCAGTTAAAAGCTATCTTTGTTGATTCCCAAATGCCTACAGTAACCTTCATGGTCTGGTTTCTTCCAATTTCTCCTCTTTATCTTTCTCAATTTTGCTCCAGGTAATCTGAATTCCTTTGAGGCTTTTGAACAAATCTTACTATCTTCCACTGCCTTGCCTTGCAGATACCATGTCCTTTTTCTGAATCGCTTACATTCCCTTCCTAGATTAATTGCTGCTCATCCCTGAGGTCTCACCTTAGATGTCATTTCTTTAGTCTAATCTTTCACGACTTTTAGCCTTCCTCCCTTCCTTCCTTCCTTCTGCTTGTTTTTCGTACCAGGTTTTGAACACAAGGGTGGTGCTTAACCACTGAGCCACATCCCCAGCCTATCTATCTATCTATATAAATATATATACATATATATTTAAATATTTATATATGTTTTATTTTGAAATATGGTCTTGCTAAGTTGCTCTGGGCCTCTCCAAGTTGCTGAGGGTGGCTTTGAGCTTGCGATCCTTCTGCTTCAGCCTCCCAAGCCACTGGGATTACAGGTGTGCATCACCATGGCTCACAACCCTCAGTCTTAATCAAGCATCCCTTCCATGAACTCAGATAGCTCTCTCTTTATTTCTCTGGTTGTAACATTGACCACACTATATTGTGAATTTCTGTTTCCTTGTTTGTTGTCTGCTCCCTATTGGGCAACATAAGTTCTTTCAGAGGATGAACTGCATAACTGTCTAATTCACAATTGTGATCCCAATAGCTAACCAGAATCTGTCACATAACAGGTATTATTAGCACTCAGAAAACTAAAGCAGTCAACTGATAGTGACAACACTTACTTAACATTTCATAATTGATACATTTCACTTACAGCATCTCTTTTGAGCTTCACAATTACTTTGATATGTAAATTTTACTGCAGTACAGTGACCCAGAGTAGGAGACACAGTACTAATCAGTAGAGAACCAAGAAAATTTTTGAGAAAATGTTTGGCATTGAAGGGAGAAGGAAGCAGGGAGTATATGATCTTAACTCTCCTGGAATCCATTTCTTTGCAATTGAGAACTCTGAGAATCACTATCAGCCACCCTTATACCGGGGAAAAAAATAATCAGACTGAACATTGAGTCTCTGGGCTTCTTGTCCTCCCTTGAGCTCTTTATGTGTTTGGACTGGATATCTTCCAAGGAGGCGTCACCTTGAGTCTCAGAGTGAGAACAGGTTTCCAGGTCAATGATTAGAAACAATCATGCCCAAGTTTCCCCTTAGGCTGCCTAAACTAAGCAACCCACACATCCTCTTTCTCTTCCAGGACTGGGTTCTCTATGTTAAAGGGGATGCCACTTGATCTAAGTTGTATTACTTTCTAACTACTTATCCAATTTCTTTTATTCTTTTTGTTCTGAGGGCAAACTCCTTGGGAGTATTGCAAAACAGGGCAAAAAATAGCTAAACCTGGATACTGCTTTAAAAGACCCAGAGAACTGAAAAGGCCTTCTATTTACCAGATAAATTGAGTATTAGATGATACAGTTAGAGAGGATTAATTATCTTCTTTCCTTACTTACAAATGTATCTCAGCCCCGCTTATACATTACAATAACCTGAGATACTTTCAAAAATTATAGATTCCCAGACCCCTGATTGGTCCTACATGTGGTGCAGAGACTGGTCTTTCTTTAAGGGTCCTAAAATAACTTCTTATCAGTTGTGTAGCAGTGAGCACCTCTTTTTAATGGATTCTGACTTCATTCATAATTTATCTCCAAAGTCAAGGGAAAACCCCTACAATAACACTTACCTAGAAGGTTAGTGTGGAAATTGAATGAAGCAGTTTGTGTGAAGTGCCTACGTGATGCTGTGCTCTTCCTATAGCAGGCATCAGTGATTATCAGTTTCCTTTGCCCTGCTATACTTACCAAGTGCAATTACCATGAGCAATCCTGGAACTCCAAAAGCCAATGCATAGCAGTCATCCCCAAAACACTGCACATCTCCTGAAGAAAATTGGAAGGAAAAAAAAAAGAGTAAATCTGGATCTTGACTCTTTGATGTTTTATTCTACGAACTCAGATTCTTGATGTAGACAATGCATCCCCTTTTTTCCCATCACCCTTCTTTTTTTTTTCGCCAGACAAATCCATACTAGAAGAAATTCTCACAGATTCCCAAGGCGTTAGAAAAGGAGAAGATAGACTTCAGGAAGCTTTCAACAGTTTTTTAGCTGGCCAGAGTAAAGCCTTTTATAGTGTCCCCCCACCCCAACTGCAGGAAAGAATCCTAACCTCTCAGCATGGGTGTGATAAACGTTGAAATCAAGCTCCCTGCATTGATGGAGAGGTAGAAGACTGAGAAGTATCTGGTCCGTTCCTCTGCCTAAAACAAACCAGGATAAATTGTCAGTGTAAAATGCCTCTAACTCTATCCCCACCACGTGTTCAGATTTAGATGGAGGTATATTCAAAGAGACAGATTCAGATATCGCCTCCATGGTATCTTAACATCATACTGATATTTAGTAACCCCAGCCATAAATTTACTCATCTTTTAAACTCCCATAAGAGCAGTTTTAACATTCTTATACTCCTTTACCTGAGCAAAAATAATCATCCTGTCCTCAATGCCTTACATATCTATTCTACTATTGATTTCTTTGCACTAAAAGTCTTTTTTTTTCAGTTGGCTTTTAGTTCCTTTAGTACAGAAATTGCATTTTATCCATTCTTGTAATCTCTAGTTCCTAATGTAGCATTTGACATATTTTAAAGACTCAATAAATGTTTATTGACTGTATTTGTTAAATGATTAACTAATTGAGTTAAATTTTGTGGAGAGTGTGTGGTAGGAATAGGACCAAAACACCAGGCCGCTGAGTAAACTGTTGACCAAGCAGGACAGTTCAACTAGTGCTTAAGGGAGATCTGCCAGAGAATACAGAAACACAACAGTGGGCTTAGAAGTGGCTCGCAAAAGTTTGGAATTGGGTTTGCCGTATTAAATGAAATATATTTGTGGACCAGCTACTTAATAAAATAACTTTCAAGTAAATTTGCTGATAACTGATTCATTATATTCTGCAGTGCTTCTTTCTGGTGCCTCAATCTTTTCCTGACAAAGTGGCACAATCGGTTTTTCCTCATGTTCAATTTACGATGTATTTTGCTTCCTGTTCTGATTCCCATTTAAACCTGTTCCACTCATCTAAGTTGTATAGTTCCTTGTACATAGAATCTTACTTGCCAAAGATAGTTATTTTTCCCAAGTCAGCAATCAATGATGATCTATGGATCCTTGAACAGATAAAGGGTAAAAAAAATAGCTTAAATGGTCTGAATGGTAAAAGAAACAGAGGAAAAGGGGAGACACAGAAAACAGAGGCAGAAGGAGATAGTAGGCACTGTGTCAGAGGAAGGGTGGTAGAGAAAGGAAAGTGGGAGAGAGACAGAGAGAGAAAAAGAAACCAGAAACATGATAAATAGTTACAGAAGAAGGAATTGATACGTGAAGACAAAAAAAAAAAAAAAGAAAGAAAAGAAAAAAGAAAGAAAGAAAGAAAAGAAAAAAAAAAGTAAGAGCAAAGGACAGGAACACAAAAATGTTGGCTAACCTATCTATCTTCACTGCTTTTTCATACAGACTCATTTTTACCTTGGTCATATTGCATTTTCCCCCCATTGACAATGGAAAATATTTAGGAAAAGAGGAAATGATGAGCCAGGCAAATTCCTGTATGGAAACTCATTCTGTTTCATTCCATTTGGTCATTTTTCTCCTTTCACAAAAATCTCAAAAACTAGGCATGATTACATCATCACTACACCACTCAACTCCTCCCATTCTTAAAGGGCTTAGCTTGCTTCTCCTTAAATACTCAGGTAAGATAACTCATTACCTCCAGCTCCAACTGCTTGAAGGTTTTCCTTCCATCAAGCCAACAGCTCACTTCCTTTAGCTTTCACCACTGGTCTCAGGTTTTTACACTAACACCCTTTCAATATCTATAAACAACTACTGTATTGTCTTCTACTGTATTTTTATCCAAGCTAAATATCTTCCTTTTCTTCAACCTTTCCTCATATGTCTTTTACTCCACCTTCCCCCAGTTACTTTTCTTTGAATGTGTTTCAGCTCTTCTATCAGTGACCATTATTCAGCGTTGGACACAACACTCCAGACAGGATCTAATCTGTACACTACTTCAGTCTTGGCAAATGACTACCTTCTAGGTACCCGCTTTTCATATTGGCTCTATAGTATTGAAAATGTAGAAAAATCCAGGACTCTTACATGTTTTTCTTCAAACTGATCTCCACCAAAAGCTGCCACACAGGGTTTGATACCTCCTGTTCCCAAAGCTATTAGACTCAGGCCAACCAATGATAGGATTCTGAAATGAAAAGTTTAGGATGCTAATCATTTTGATACTAAACACAAATGCAGAAATGAACTAGCTATTTTGTAATTGGTTCTTTTTTACGTATACATGATATAAGCATATACAATGACATAATTATAGATGCATGGAGTTTAGCTTTTCCCCTTCCTCTCCTTTTCTCCCACCCCTGTTCTTTTTTGATATACATGACAATATAAAATATACATTGTCATAATTATAAAAGCTTGGAGTATACCCCTTGTTTTAGCTCAGTTCCTGTATTTCCCCTTTCCCTTCCTTCCTCCTACCCCCCTGTTCTTTGTAGATAGACTCGACAATAGTATAAACACTGACAGTTTTATAAAAGCATGCAGTATAACTTATTCTAATTCAGTCACCAGTATTTGCCCTCCCCCTGGTTCTCATCCCTGTACTCTGCTGATCTTTCTGTTATTTCCTAATAGTTTGTTTTTAATTTAGTGACATTGATATACATGTTGATGACATTTACTATGATATGTTCATACATATATGAACAAAGGAAAGTTAAGTCTGACATTCCACACATTTTTCATATTTCCATTTGCCTTTACTCTAAGAAATACTCTTGGCACTTATCTTTATGATGCTTGAGCCTGCACTAGAAAGAATGCATTGCTTGGGAAGATATTTGCTCCTGGTGTTTCCATTTACCCTTTTCATCCATCAGTGGAAGCAAATACTGAGGTTGACTCACTGGTCCTCAGTCTTGTTTTAAGAGCTATTTCAATAGAAAGATCTTATGGCTCCTAATACCACATGTCCTTACTAACCACAAAATCAAATGTTAAAATTCATCATAATAAATACAAGCAGTGTCAATGATTTTTTTGAGATGCTAGTAAGGGAGATGTCTAATATTTATTAAATTTTAAACAAAATCCCTAACTTATAGGATAAATACATGTACAGGCCAAATATAACAAGAATAAAGATGACTTATCTCTTAAACAAATATAATCCTCTCTACTCACTGAGCCAAAAGCATCAGAATCTACCAAAGGCCTCTGGCTCCATAAACGTCCAAACCTGAAGTAAATAGGGACTGAGCGATGGGAACTATACATAAATAGAAATATCCCAAACTTTGAACATGATTTCTATTATATAATACAAGGAAATACAAATTTTTTAAATCTCTAGTGAAAAGCAGATACATGGGTGAATGAACAGGTGAGGGACAACAAAGGGTGTGAAGGATTTCATTGGTTTCAAGCATATGAAGGGATTTTATGAAGAAGATAACAGCTAGGCAATCTATATTCTCAGGTGCTTAACTAATAAAAGCAAATGAGTGCAGACAATGTAGCAAAGAGTTCAACTGCTTATAAAACTTTTTTTCCTAACCAATTTGGTAATAAAACTATAAAGTGGGAAACAAAGGGACACCTCTGGTAAGAAAATAGAATACCACCTGTAATGAAGTCCTGAGACATACACCTGTCTAACAGAAGAAAAGTAGCTCAGATGATCCTACTCACGTATGTACCACTTTCCCTCCCAGTACTGGTATCGCACCCAAGGACTTGAGCACATGGCCAAGCACGTACACCAGGGAGAGATAGATGATTGTCCTGTGGAGAAAGTTAAGTAAGCCAGTCAGTCCTTGCATTACTCAGAGTTAATATAGACTCAGGGGTCTAGCTGTTCTCAGTAAACAGAGGAGGAGGAAGAGAAGGGGTGAAGGAGGAAAGAATTAGCTGAGAAACAAACAGAAATGACAGTAAATGGAGTAAACTGGAAAAGGGTCTGCAATTCTTCACCCTGTAGTGTTGACTTGAAGTTAGAGATGTTCCCTTCAAATTCCCACCTCATATTTACATTCCCCTCTGCTTCACACATACACAGAGCACCCCTGCTTTTTACGGATATTACAAGTATAGGGTGGAATTATAGCAAGAGTGATGGCATTTCAAAGTAGGAAAACCAGGAGAACAGGAAACCTTGACTTGAGGTGTTTTTCTCAAAGAATGTCTTTTGCTCTAGCAAGCAAAAGGGGTCAAGGACAATTTCCAAGTTAACAGTACAGGCTGAAACATAGGACTGCTCTAAATGAACACTGGGATATGCAGAGAGGCAAAGGGCTTCTAGCTTTAGCCTAGGTAGTTTGGACAGTTGGGTTATTTGTAATTTCCACCACAGTTTCCTCACGGACAATTGCCAAAGTAAGAAAGGACTAGGAATATAGACTGTCAGTGACAGAAATTATTCTGTTTGGTAGAAACTTACTGTGTATTGTTTTTCTGAGGAACACAAATGGTAAATAGGAAATAGAAGAGCAATGAATTCTAGTAAGAATATACACAGAGGGGCTTAAGCGGTGGCTCAGCAGTTACAGCGCTTGTCCAGCATGCACAAGTACGCAGGTTCAAACCCCAGCATCACGAACACAACCAAGTGTCAGAGCAACAAAAGTGACATGAAAAAAAGACTAAATAAAAATTTATTCTCTCTGTCTCTTTCCCCTCCTCCTCTCACTGTCCCTCTCTTTAAAAAAAAAATGGATACCTACAGAGATATACACATTGGGATATGGCACTTCACTGCATATACTCCATATGTATATTACCACACCAGCATTCTCCTGATACAGAAGTAGAATGTTAACACTATACTGAACCTTAGGATTTGTATATCATATATCTTTGATTTATGTTCTTTGCTAATGCGGGATACAAAGAATGGAATGAAGGGAGAGGAAAGAGGTTAGAGATGCCAGAAATATTCATTCTAAATACCTAATCTTCCTAGATTGGTTTTCTAGAGTGAGAGACTTTAAAAAGTATGTAATGGCAGGTGGAAAATAAGAATTTGAATGGTTAATCCATGAACATCAGGGGAGGGGACAGGCATTCTCAAAAGGCCTTGTGTGATCTTCTAGAAAAAAGTTCTTTGCTGGAATAAAAAGAATGTGTAAAAAGAAATGGAATAAAAAGAAACCAAATGAAGCCTAGCTATCAAGAACCAAAAAAGATGATCTATGCTGGATCATCAGAGAGAGAGAGAGAAAAAAAAACACCAAAGAAGTCTGAGAGGAATATCAAATCTTTATCCAATTGTTGGACTGAATGAATGAGAGAAGTGTTAAGTGTTTAGGAGGAACATAGGGAACCTTTTAGACGAAAGACTTGTAGGTATGAAGGCATAATAAGAAAGAAAACTAACAGCATGAAACTTCATCAGAAGGAGGAAGAAGTCAAGAGAAGTGAAGGAAGACTTGAAACTTCTATATTTGAAATAGGATCATTCGCAGGACACAGAACTATTTTAGGTAGAACTGACCAATTCCCCAATTACACAAATCAGGACACTGAAATCCAAGGAGGTCAAATGATCTTCCTCAAGTGCTATTTTCATCAGTATCAGGGGTATTTCGAGAACTTCTACTCTTTTACTCATAGGTCAGCATTACTTCAGATTTATCACAAACAAATTAATGTGAAAGAAAGAAAAGAGGAAGAAGTTAAAACTTTATTTCACCATAAAGATATCAAAAGTCAGAGCCATTTTAATAGGACTTAGGACCCGAGGAGTGCATGCAGACTGAGAAGGAGTTGTGCAGTGCCGGCAGAGGAAGAGACCTTGCACAAACACAAGTGCAGACAAAAGGGAAAATGTGGCAAGGACGTCCAGGAGCATAATGAACACATTTAGAGGGTGGTTCTAGAGAACAGCCAGGTCAGGAACCCAGACCGATAGGATTTAAAAACTAGGAACTGTGACGAAGAATATTTTTATCTCTTAGAAGCAATTCAACACTAAACAACATAGTTACCCTCTCAGGACAAGTTTATAGAAATCACAATGAGACAAGGTGCTTAATAATTTTTGTTTTCCACTGTATACTTATTGGCCAGTCTTTCCTACATGTAGCCCTGAAGGAAGCCCGTTTCTTCCTGCACAGGGACTTCCTTATATAAGAGTCAGGGATTCTGAGTGCCCATTTCTTCTTAATCAGGTAGGATTCTGGAATAGTAAACAAAGGAAGGGTTTTAAGCAGTTGTTTACAATATTCAGAAAATTATTCCTTGAATTGCCCATTGAATAATATTTCTAATGTTATAGAAGGATTTTCATCCTGAAGATAAGACCTAAAACATGTAAACACAAGTGAGGGAGAGAGAAGAAAGGGGTGGGGGGAAGAGAGAGAGAGAGAGGGAGAGAGAGAGAAGGGAAGGGAAGAAGAGGAGAAAAAGACAAGAGAAGAGGAGGACAAGGAGGAAGGAGGACAAGAAGAAGAAAAGGAGGACGAAGAAAAAGGGGAGAGGAACTGGAAAAGGGAAAAAGGAGAACTTAGAGTTTAAAAAGCATGAATTTCTCTCATATTCCTCCAGGTAGTGAAGAAAACAAGACTTCAGATTCAAATTAAAGAAGGTGAAGGAGACGCTTTTCTTTTCCAGACTTTTCAACTGTATGAAAATCAGCCATAAAATATGGTGGGGAGTTAATACTAAGGTCCAATTTCTTTGGATTTCTGTCATTATTCTATTTGTATATTTGGACCCTCTCTCTCTCTCTCTCTGTCTCTCTCTCTCTCTCTACACACACACACACACACACACACACACACACACACATTATTCCTCTTTCCTCTAACTCACTTTCTTTCTGAAGAAGACATGGAGTCAGTACCAAAAGAGTTTTGTTATTTAAAAAACCCCACAATACCCACAACAAAATAAAAGTCTTCTTCATGCTGGTCCATACCTATACATAGTCTTGGGCCTATTAGAGGATCTGGGAGTAAATAAGTGTATTCGTTGTAGGCTAGCTATGTACCAGAACTGTTCTAAGTGATGTGAATAAAAAAAACACAATAAATGACTTTGTTCTTTAAGTGTTTGGAAAATTTTGGATGTATATACACATAGTTATAATAAAATAGAGTTTGACAAATGTCAGCAAATGTTAAAAAAAAGACCTCAGAGAAGACTAGATTACTTCTGGCTAGTAGTGGGAAATGAGGGGACAGAGAACACTTCATAGTATAGGTAATATTTGAGCTGAACCCTAAAGGTTTGGACATGGGAGAATGAAGAGGATTCCATGAAGTAGCATCTTTTTCAGGTTTGCTAGCATTCTTTCTACTGTATGATAGCCTCTTCCTCCCCATTCTTCAATTTTAGGGGAAGTTACTTTAAAAATAAATCAAAGTGTTATGTCATCCATGCAGGGTTCTTTCTCCTACAAATGAATAAGTACATCATAGCTTATATATTTTTATTCTGAACATAGTGCCAGTTCCTATATAGCCAATGTAGAACTCAAGCATCCACCTATCATTCCTCTCCTAAGTCAAGAAACTGTGTTGTATCCATATATACAGATTAGGTACTGATTAAACCCTTTTATGACATACACACACACACACACACACAACATTAAAATATAACTATAAAAGTGAGGATCACTGAATATTAGGTTCACATAATGCCCTGAAAAAATATTGCATGGTCAAATGAGTTTGGGAAATATTACATATTAGAACCTTCTCCTAAATATATTACAGTGCATATTAACTTGTTAAAGGATATGAGAAATTATTCAGTAAGGAAACATTTTCAAGTTTCTTTAGTATTTTTCCAAACATATTTGAAAATGAAAATTTTGTTTTCCAACCTAACTTATATTGTATGCAAACAGGTTTTCAACAGAATGAACTTTAGATAAATTTATAGATGATAAATCCACAGAAAATAAATGGGCAATGGATATCCAAGATCTATCTCTAGCCTATGAGGAAAATGTTATAGAGGCCAACTATAACATTATATCATATATGTCTCTTTCATAGACTTAAAAGATACTGAACTGAATGCCTCATTAGTCTAACTAATGAAAAGATATTAAATTCTTACGAAGGAGACTACATTAAGAGGTTAAGAAGAGAAATATGGTAAAAAGGCTGAAAAGAGGAACTCATAAGAAGGAACCAAAGGAGCTGACTCATAAGAAGACACTAAAGGAGTTAGGATGACTCAATCTAGAGGAGAGGTGGAGAAAATATCAAATTACCCCATCAAGGTCCCTAGAATTATAAAGTTGCTGATGGGTAGCAATCTCAATCCTCACTGAGACCAAAACAAGATTTGATTTTGCAATATAGAATGGAAGACTAAAATTAGATTTAAGAAAGAAAAAAGAAAAACAACCTCTTGATTGAAAAGGATGTGAAAACATTGGAAAAACTGATAATGGAATGAAATAGGTTTTCTGTATTGTCAGTCTTAAAGAGATTTTCATTGGTTATTATGACATTAGTAGGTTCTTGCTTAGACAAAAGAGGTTTCTGCAGAATTCATCTGTGAAACTTCTGGGAAAGTGACTTCCCATCTTCCTTACTTGAATTTTCCTAGCCATGAGTCAGCAATGGCTGCTCCCAGGATGGGAGTGAAATAACAGAGGCTGCTGAAGGCATGGTATACAGATGTGGAGGTGTCTTCGTTCCAATGCAGGAAATACAGGAAATACAGGGTCAGCACAGCTGAGAAGAAAACAAAAAACATTTATAAAAAACAGGAGACAAAACAGGCAGGTGCATTAAAATGACTTAGGGAGAAAAATTTCTAGATCTCTGTCTTTGAAGGCGATTTTGGCTTTCAGCACTCCTATCAGTGAAGTAACCAAGGGATGACAGCCAAGCAGTGGAAGCTGGGCCCCTGAGAGAGAGAATGGGGCTATGACAATGGCATCATTTAGGCCAACGATCAAGATAACATGGTGCTTCCAGTATCCCGTCCCGCTCCTTCCCAGCAACGGTGTAGTCCTCAGACCGGAGGAGAAAGTAACTCCCATGATGAGAGCTTTTCCACTTGTATCCTCACAGGCTGTGTCTGGTTTCTGTCAGGCCTTTCTGATCTTGGTCAGCATAAGTAATTAAGTGAAATCCCATGAGGCATTTGTTGGAGGTCTTGGCCAAAGGAAAGAACCAATTTGCATCGAGGCAGAAAGAGAGGATGAGGGAATCAAGGACATTCAAGGAAATCAGGCTGCTACACACATGGGGCAAGGATGCACGCAGAAGACTCTGGGACATAGAATTACCTTTCATGCCATAATAGGAAAAGCGCTCGCAGAATTCATTCACGACAATGAAGGCAATGCTCAGTGGATAGCTGGAGCCACAGATTTTCTATGCAATGGAAAGACAATAGTTCAGGCATGAGCTGTTTTTCCCTGGTTCAACCGCTTAATTCAACCACAAATGAAAAATTTTAAATCACAGTACCAGGTAATATGGAGCAATGTCTTTGTTCTTCATAAAGCAGCTATTGTCACACTAAATGTGCTTACATAAAAGAATCTAATCTGAATATTTCTTTATTCTTCATTTAATATGGAGTTGCTTAGACATTGCTTAATACAGCCCCTGCTCACCTCCCCTGCAACAACTAAATGGAAAGCTGGAAGCTCTGGGTTAGAGAATAATCATACTTATTGCTGGAACAGAATGAGGAGATGGCCTATGATATACCTGATGTCCTCGCAGTTAGATTTAGATGTCAGTATCTTGCTTAGCTCCACTGTAGGGACTGACCCCTCCTGTCTCCACCTGTCCTATTCACCTTCTGGAAGGAATCCTGACATTATGATGGCTTCCCCTTCAGAGGTTGCTAGAGTACGGCAAAGGGCTCAACACAGAGGGCAGAGATTGCTAAAGGTAAGCTGATTGATCCCCTTGACTTTGGCAGAAAAGTTCTCAAAAATATCCATTTTTCCTACTAAAGTGATTCTATAGCATTTTCATGATAATTGTACTAGAAATTCAAAGGACAATGCTATTTCATGAGCTCTAACAGCCAAAAGCAGGAATGTTATGCTTTATTTCAAATCTCTACCCACTAAAGTAGCTCAACTAAGGTGAGGGTGGGGGATGGAGATATATCTGTCCTCAGGCAAGCTAAATCTTATCAAGAGGTTTATATGGCCTCTTATCTCATGAGAAGTATATACACTTATATAAGTGTCTTTAAATTCTTTGGGACTAGAAGTAATTAAGTAAATAGATAAATGAATACATGTAGTAAATTGACATTCTTTTATCTATACAGAGTACACACATCCCTTCTGAATATAAAAATTTCTTACGAAAAAATATTGTTACTGTATGATAATAACTTGCTTGAAAGATGTGTTGAACTGGTCTTCTTACCTTTCCAGCTCACAGGCTGAGAACTAGGCAACCTGGAGTAAGTTAACTTATTTTCACTGGTTAAGTAACATGGTCACTGACTGTTAACCTGCTTACCCTGGCCATCTCATTACTTGTGCCTCAGTGTCTCAGTTCTGTCATTCCAAAGATATAAGAATAATACTACTTCTTGGTCTACAGTAAGAACTCAGCAAATATTGAGTGTTATTACTAAAACTTCTCCACTTATAGGATTTTGATATAAAGATTGAATGAGATAAAAAATTTGAAAGTGTTTTAACAAGTATATAATGCAAAACATTATCCTTTGGTTCTCTAGCCTATCTCCCACTGTAAACTGGAGATACTTACTATTCTATTGGACCTACTCTAAAACTTCTGTTGGTTTTCAGAAGAAGGCTCTGCATGCAGAGGTAACTAAGGGCTGAGTTTTCGTATTGGTAAAGAAAGAACAATCACACACAGTTCCCCAGACAGGAATGCTTGCCAAGTTTCCCTGGACATTCAAATCGCTTTTTTCCCCTAGGGAAACTCAGAATAAGCAATGGAGTCCACAGCAAAACTCTAGATTCTGACTAAAAAAAACTCTCACTATCTCTTCCTGCTGCTTCGTTTCCTAAGCAAAAGAAATTTCTATAAGGATTTGGTTTTCAGGTAATTCTAACTCAGAGAGAGAGAGAGAGAGAGAGAGAGAGAGAGAGAGAGAAAGAGAGAGAAACAGAAAGAGATAGAGAGAGAGAAGTTTTTGTACCCTAATACAGTGCAGCATGAAGTTCCAGAGGCCAAGAAGGAAAACCAAAAGAACAAGGCTACTACTGTCAGAGGCAGAACTGAATTTGGGAACTCACCGGAGCTGACTTCTTTGGAGAGCTGTGAGGTCTGGGTGGTACCTCTTCAGTGGAGACAGGTGAAAAAAGAGTTTCCTTGGACTCATTTTTCTGGAAAGGATTCATGGCTGGCTCCTTTCTCTCTCTCTCTTCAAGCATTTGGCTTTAGTAGGCAGTTAGGACAGCTGCCAGCCTACAGTGAAAAGGGGGACTGCAGGGAGGAGGGGAGGCTACAGCAAGGAGGTTTAACCCTGTAGGTGTCAGTTTCAGTAAATGCCTGACTCAGGGCAAAGCCTGAAGCTATAAGAAAAGAAAAGATTGGTGCACTAGTTCAAAAGAATGATTGTATACAAGGTAAAGCATGGGGAAGTGAGAACAATGCGTCACAAGTCACAAGATAAGACGAAACAATGCTAGTCAATGAATACTGATATTGGTTTAAGAAAAACTATCTTTGCAAATAATATTGTTAAGCACACAACATCTTGAGCACAGATCAAAAACACTGATTTGGGAATGATAATAGCTGCCATTTACTAGATACTATAATGTGCAAGATCAATATATGTATTTATATATAGGTTATGTATGAACATAATATATATATATATATATAAAACATGTACAATCTATATATATGTTAATTTTGCATGTGATAGTAATCTTGCACATGATTATGATCTTGCGCATATATCACATACATGTTATATACATATATCATCTATCTATATATTTATTTATTCTAATTCTCACTACTAATTCGATTTTACAGAAACTAATGTTCCATGGCTTTGTTTGGATAAGTAACTTATCCAAAATCACATAGCTAGTGAGTGGCAGATTTGGAATTTTTACTATGCCATAACAGATAGGAAAGATAGAGATTAGTATCAGTAATCCTTTGGTCATTATTCAGGTATGGAAGCTATGTAAATGGCAATGTAGGAATGTAGGGAAATTGAAAGGCTTTGAAGAGGGAAAATCATTACAAAACTAACTGAGAGTCAAGAAAAATGTTCATTTTGGTTTTCAACATCATACATTTCAGTTAAAAAGAGCCTAAAAACATAAATTTAAAAGATGGGGAATCATTCCTTTCTTTTTGCTAAAGTCATCCCATGCATTTTTATTTTCTCACTTCAAGCTTTTATTTAAGAAAATAAAATTTGTACAAAAATTGTGAATCAGTTACTTTCCAGGTGCTATCACAAGCATTATTTTCCTTAATTTTCAGTGGATTGACTCTCGAATGATTCCATAATATCATATTTAAAACTTATTAGAAGAGGAACAACAACAAGAAGAAAAGAACATGATGCCCCTCCAGTTCTCAGTCAGAAGAAAAGGATTCAATCCTGATACCAAAGAAGTACAAAAAAAAAGGAAAGAATGGCCAAGAGCTGTAGAGCTGTAAGTGGAATATGAAAAACTAAACCACAAGGTAAATCCATGTGGCCTAAACCACAAGGGGATCAGGCAACCCCAGAGTGAATTATTTTATTTGAAAATATGAGAGAGAAAACTTATGACTATTCCTTGAAAAATTCTCACATTATCTATCTTAACATTTTATCAACCAAAGATTCCTTTTCCTCCCTTAACTTTTACTCAGACTTTGACCATGTTTTCTTAGCTTCTTTTAGACTCATTTCCTCTCTCTCCCACCAACCTTTACCCATAGAATAGTCCAACTTAATTTCTGACTGTAGCATTAATGATTAATCTGTGGTTATTCTTTTAGGAAGAATAGATCCAGTTTGGCCAAAGACTGTACAATACAAATAAGCAGAAGTTACTAGCCAAGTTGGCTAGTAGAAGTAACAGATACCTAAAAGATCTAATTATGGGGACCAGAACAGTGGCTCAGTGGTTATGGCGCTTGCCTGGCATGCGTAAGGATCTGAGTTCAAACCTCAGCATCACGTACTCAACTAAGTGTTGGAGCAAAGAAAACCAGTTGAAAAACTAAATAAAATTGATCCTCTTTTTTTCCCCTCTCTCTATCTCACTGTCCCTCTCTCTTAAAAAAGAAAAAAAAAAAGGAAAAACAGAAAAGAAAGATCTAATTATGTCCAAGGCTTCTATTGCCCAAGCTTTGTCCCTCTACAATGACGTGTGATCCTGCAAAATGTAAGGAATAGCATCTGTATACAATGTAGCAAACCATTTGTGCTCAGAAGTACCCCAAATACCAAATTTCAGTGTATGGACATTGTTTTTTTTGTAATTTCTCTATTTAGGAGAAATTCTTTTGGTTATGGCAAAAGAATCATAGTATTCATAGGATCAAATGTCAGAGATGAAAAGAATCTTAATTTTGTCCTATATAAACTAAACTTTTCTGATGAGAAGCATCATTTAAGGTAATTGGCATAGTTTGAATGAAATGTGCCTCCCCCAAAACTCATGTGTGACAATGAGAAGGCTGAGGTGAAATGACTGAGTTATAAGAGCCTTAACCCAATCAGTAAGTTAATCCCCTAGCTGTGTGCTGGTAGGGTATGGCTGGAGGATGAGAGTCATTGGGGGCATGCCTTTGGTGTATATATTTTGCTTCTGGTATTGGGCTCTCTCTCTCTCTTGTCCCTGGAGCCACGCCTTCTGTTATGATGTCCTGCCTCACTTCAAGTGCCAAGGAATTGGCCATCTCTAGATGGTTTCAGATCTCTGAAACTGTGAACCCCCAAATAAACTTTCCTCCTAAAATTGTTCTTGTTGGGTCTTTGGGTCACAGCAATGAAAAAGCTGACTAAACCAGTTATATTTCATATATGAGCCTTTGCTTTGAAAATTCTAATTTTGTAGATCTCAGTAGGACCTAACTGATGTTTTTTTTAATTGATGCATTAAAGTCATACATAATGATGGGATTTGTTGTCACATCTTCATACAGGCACACAAGATAACAATATAACTACCCAATGTTTTTAACAAGCAGTTTTAGTGATTCTTAGGTGAGGAATTTAGAAAACACTGGTTTTAAATCTGTCTCCTTTTCCAATGTAGAGTGTGTTAGAGGAGCTTACAAGGATCAGAAGAAGAACTGGAACCTCAGATTCTCAAAGCACAACCTAAAGCCCCTTGCATTATATCTGGGTGCCTCTTAAACTTTATTATTTTTGCTAAGTTGTCATCAGATAGAAGGATAAAAGCTAAAGGATCTAAGAGAAAGCCCTTCCCAGTTATTTGCTTCCCAGAGCATTATACTCTTCAACGATAGAAAAGACAATGAGTGGAATAATCTAAATATCAGAATCAAATATCTGTGATAAAAGTAGAGTAATTGTGCCCTCAGTGATTATGACATCAGAGAATGAAGTTTAATAGTTACATGTAGAAAGGAGACTAAAGCTCATAGATGTCAACACAGAGAGAGGAGGCAAATAGGAAATCAAATGAGAATAGGTATTTAACAAGCTCCCTGTAAATAAAATCAGTGTACATGCACGCACAAGTGCGCACGCACAAGTGCGCGCGCGCACACACACCACACAAATTGTATTTAAATATCAGCAACAAAGACATAGAAAAGGGAACTTAGGAAATGATATCAGCTTTAATAGTATAAAAATTCTTAGGAATAAATGTAATGAAAGGTGTTCAAGACCTTAACAATAAACACTAAATGTTACTAAAAGAAATTAAAGAAGATCTAAATAAATAGAGATAAATCATTTTCATGATTTGAAAGCCTTCAGTTGTAAAGAGGCCATATTCCCTAAATCAGCTTATGATTTTAACATAAAGTTATATGTCTTGTGAATGCAGGAAATGGCAATTTGACTTTTTTAAAAGAGAAAGGGACAGTGAGATAGAAAGAGAATCGATTTTGTTTAGTTTTTCATATGGCTTTCATTGCTCTGACACTTGGTTGTATATATGTGGTGCTGGGGTTTGAACCCGTGTCCTCCTGCATGCCAGGCAAGCCCTGTAACCACTGAGCTACCACAATTTGATTTTTAAAATTCATGTGGAACTGCACATATCAAGAATAGCAAGGTCAATTTTGAAGAAGAATAATTGTGGAGGACTTTGACCTAATCTTTGACTAATTATAAAACTATAATAATTACAGCAATAGAATTGACACAAAGACAGACAAGGCAATAAATGGAACAGAATAGTTCAGAGAAAGATTCTCACATATTATTATATTTTTTTAAAGAGAGAAGGACAGTGAGAGAGAGAAAGAGAGAATCAACTTTATTTAGTTTTTCATGTGGCTTTCTTTTCTCTGACACTTCATTGTGTACATGGTGCTGGGATTCCAACCCACGTACTTGCGCATGCCAGGCAAGTGCCATAACCACTGAGCAATTGGTCCAGCGTCCATACATTTAAAGAGGGAGAGAGAGAGAGAGAGAGAGAGAGAGAGATAGAACCAGTTTTATTTTTTCATCTGGCCTTTGTTTTTCTGCCACTTAGTTGTATATGTGGTGCTGGGGTTTGAACCCAGATCCCCAGGCATGCCAGGCAAGTGCTCCACCACTCCAGCCCCACACATATTATTTTAAACAAAGGTGATCCTATTGTGCAATAGAGGAAATGATGGTGTGTTCAGTAAATAAACACCATTTGGATATCCATATGGAAAATAATTATTTTTACCTTTATGCCATACACCAAAAATAAAGTTTTTAGAGGAAAACATAAGAGAATACCTTTATAGCTATGGAGTAAGCCATACTTTCTTAAATAAGACATAAAATAGGGTAACCATGAAAGAAAAAAAATGGTATGTTGGACAATATCAAAATTAAGAACTTTTATTAAAAGACACGATCAAGAATGAAAAGGCAATTTGTAGAGTGGGAGAAAATATTCATAATACACACATCTGTCAAAATATTTGTGTCCAGGCTATGCAAATAAATCAAAAAGTCAATTAACAGATAGATAATAAGTAAATGGAAAAATGTTAAAAGGATGTGAACAGGGCTGGAGCAGTGGCTCAGTGGTTGGAGTGCTTGTCTGGCATGTGTGAGGACCCAGGTTTGAACTATAGCACAACATATACAACTAAGTGTCAGAGAAACAAAGACCAGATGAAAAACTAAATAAAGTTGATTCTCTCTCTTTCTCTCTCTCTCACTCACTCTCTACCTCTAAAAAATAAAATAATATATAAATAAAAATAAGACGTGAACAAATATTCCACAAGGAGGACACTCCAATAGCCAGTATCTGTGAACAGGTTATCTATCAACTATATGGATATAAATACAGTTTATTTAACTAGTCAATAATATCCCTGCACATAAGTTAAATACATCTGTAACACAAACTTCCAGAAGTGAGAATGCTGCAAAGAGTGCATTCTTTTGTAATTTTTGGAACAGCCTATTCATTTTCTTTGCCCATCTTGTTATTGAGTTATTTGTCTCCTTATAATTTTGCAAGACATTTTGTATATTATTGATATTAATGCTCTGCCATCCTTTTGATTTTGTTTACAAACATATTCCCTATTGATTTTATTTGTAGAACTTTTTTTTTCAAAGAGAGAGGGACAGTGAGAGAGAAAGAGAGAATCAATTTTATTTAGTTTTTCATGAGGCTTTCATTGCTCCAATACTCCCTTGTGTACATGGTGCTAAGGTTCCAACTTGTGTCCTCGCACATGCCAGGCAAGTGCAGTAACTGCCGAGCCACCATCCAGCCCTTTGTGAGACTTTTAAAATTAAATTTAACTTGTATAAAGTACACAAACCTAACTGTACAATTCCATTAATTTTTATATATGTGCGACTCATACAACTACCACTCAGATAAGATAAAAAAATAATACCTAGCACTTTCGTGTTGAAAGTCATTCAAAGAAAAATTAGCCACAGCTTCTTTTCTGCCTCCCTGTCAAATCATCTTCTGCAAAGGTAACCACTATTCTTATTTTCATGACCATAGATTTGTTTTTCCCATCCTCAACTTCATGCAAATGGAATAAAGGTGTTTGTATTTTTTGTTTGATTTGTATTTCTCAATAGTCCATCTGTGAGATTCATCAGTGTTGTTGCTTGTAACACAATCCCCCCAGTGTTTGGTAGGAATCACTTTATGAACGTGCCATAATTTATTTAGCCATTCTTCTATTGATGGACACTTTGGGTGTTTCTAGTTTTGGTGTTAGCTGTTGTCAATTTAGTTTAAACTGGAAATTTTGCTTCCCAGAATCACCTTCTCTTTAGGGGTTCTAGGCCAGAAGAAATTATGTGAGATTTAAGCAATACAAATGAAGCATGAGGTGTTACTCTTAGTAGCCAAAGATTGGGCATAGGGTGTACTCTAACACCCAGCCCCTATGGGTTTGTTCTCTGCTGATGGATCACGTGTGTAGGCGGAGTGCTCCAGAGTTCATGCTGTTTTCAAATCTTCCCCGGTTTTATTTTCATCAGGCCCTTTTGAGTGTCTGTGATATTGTGGTGTGTATATTTTCTTTTTACTACTAAAATTTACTTGGTTTTATTTACTTTCTCTTCTCACTAATAGTGGTACAAGAAAATATTTCAGTTCTCAATCTGGTAATTTACTGCAGAGTCAGTCCCATTGGGGAAAAGGTACAGACCAGAATTGTGTTAAGGCCTTGATCAAGATTAAGGTGATAGGGGCTGGAGTGGTGGCTCAGTGGTTTAGGCACTTGCCTGGCAAGCATGAGGACCCGGGTTCAAATCCCAGCACCATGTATACAACTGAGTGTTGGAGCAAGTAAGGCCATGTGAAAAACTAAATAAAGTTGTTTCTCTCTTTGTCTCTCTCACTGTCCCTCTCTCTTTAAAAAAAATACTTTAAAAAAAGATTAAAGTGATAGAGATCTTTAGACAAAAGTGTATTGATGATTATTGTTTCCTTAAAATATACTTCAAAAATGTTGATTAAATGTAGAAAATACTCCTCTTTTTTCCTCATAAACATTATAGGGATTCTTTAAAAAAAAAACACAAACTATTAAAAAAAACACAAACTAATCAATTTTATTCATGCTACCCATGAAAAACAATTAGTTTTTACATAAAATTGTTGATAAATAACAGAATCTGAATAGTATATCAGATTAGAAAAACAATAAGCAAATAGATATGAAAACTAATAGCATACTTTTGTGATTACATTTATTCTGTACTTTCTACTTATTTATAGCAGCATCTGTAGGATTCTCTTATTTGTTCATAGTTAATCATCAGCCTTATTTTTTAAGTTACACAAATGCAGTAGACATTTCCCCCCAAAGTTTCATTAATACAAATTTTATCAAATTAACCAAATAAAGGCACTTCTGTTTCCTGAAGAAAAAGGTGGGGAAATATTTAATCAATCACTAGATCCCTCAGGAAAGAAGGAAGGAAAGAAAGTGTCAGGACACCAGAAAAGAATAAATTCTCATTTGCCTCAACCATCTCTGTTGGATTTTGTGGAGTCTGCAGGTATGTTACTGAATAAATGAAAAGTGTTGACAATCTCAGCCATAAAAATAAAAAGGGTCAGTTAGTAATTCTGACTTTTTTTTTAATATTTATTAAGAGTAATGTTGCAAGGAGAAGAGGTTAAGGAGGAACAGTGGTAGGAGTAGTTCAGATCTGAACCAGTCCAGGTTAGATGTATCTTCCCTCCTTGGATATGCAGTGGTTTCAGTGGGATCAGCAATTCTTTGTTCATAGTATTTTGGGTATTTTTCTCCACTTTGATCATTGTACTGTGGAAAATGAAGGCCCATAGCTTTGAGCTTAGGGATAATCTTGTTGGTTGGTGGATTTCTCATGACCCTACTTGTTTTCTTGGACCTGAATATCTTTTTTTTTTTTTCAAGAGAGAGGGATAGAGAGTGAGAGAGAGAAAAAGATAGAATCAACTTTGTTTTATCATCTGGACTTTGTTTCTTTGACACTTAGTTGTGTATGTGGTGCTGGGATTTGAACCTGGGTCCTCACACATACCAGGCAAGTGCTCCAACCACTAAGCCACTGCTCCAGCCCCAGACTTGAATGTCTTAAGTGGAGAGAAATCTTCTGTCATTGTGGTCCAGCAGTGTGAAGGGATTATATATTCTACAATTACTACTCTGTCAACACTTTTCATTCACTGCTCTTCTCAATTACTAATTTTACTTGGTTGCTGGCCAAAGCCTTTGGGATGTTTGCACACCTTGCACTCATTGCAAACAGCAGTCCCCTCTTGTCCTAACCTACAGTGGCTAAGGAAGCAAAGATGACTGCTCAGAGGCTGAATGAGGAATCACAGTGATCAAAGCTCATCAGGGCTTCACCCACCTCACTCACTGTTGCCAGGACATTCCCCAGCTCAGCCTGAAAGAACCGGGCCCTCGCCCTGTCAGCTAGAATTAGGGTCACTTCATGTGCTCATTTGCTATCCTTGCACGTTTGGTACCAGGAACAGAAGCTTCTGATCAGAAAGAATGCAGTCATGAGGGATTTTTTTTGTCCTTCTAATCAAGTTGATTATTTCAAGCCTTAGTTACTAGGTCTCCAGCTCAATGTTTTTCCTACCTTTACCCTCCCCGCTGCCCACCCATGAGATGCTCAGGGTTCCCCCCCTCTTACCTTCTCATGCCAGGTGCCACTGCTCTATTGACAAAATGCCATCAGGCAGCTTGTGCATGGGCCCTGGGCATCTTTTCAAGGTGGGCTCCTACCCTAAGGTCAAGAATCTCTTCCTTTCATTGTTTTGCATTCAGCCAACACTAGAATAGAGAGAGAAACCAGGATGAACTCAAAAGGAGATATAAAGCAAAGAGACAGAGAGGCAGCCAGAAAGATGGCATCAGTGTGGGAGGATGTCCCAAATGGCAAGGCCTCTAAATGGATGCAACCAGGTTTTCAGTCACTCTCACACTCAGTTGGAGGAAGGCATTCATGTGGACAATGGGTTAGGTAGATGCCATCTAATCAGTCCCAGCCATTGTCCTTGATCATGTGTGCTCGCTTAATGATATATTTCCCTTCTTTATATTTCTGGCTGTTATCAAAAGCATGTTCCTATTTCCAGCCCTGAGCGGTTTTACAGTTTTCACAGTAGATGTCTGCAACTGCATGTAGTCCTGTTTGAAACACTCTTCTGCAGGCCCACAGCTGACACAAACTACTGAATTAAAGATGTCTGCTTGTCTTTGACTTCTTCGGAATGGCTTGGACATCAGTTCATCATGACTGGCCCGCTGAGCTCTGCGGTAAGTGCAGCTGTAGGTCCTGTGGCAGAAGGGCAGACACACCTGGAAAACCTTGAATCTTATCCTCTTCAGCACTGGTGCCGCTGGGCAGCCCATGAGCCACTCCCATAGGATGGGTCACACAAGAAGGGCCACACAGGAAACACACAGGTAAAGTGTGTGGTTTGGTAACAGGTGGATGTGGGGCAGCCTCCATACACGGGTGATGTCTTCAGAGGACCCTCGAGCAAAAGTCCTGGTAGCAGGCTGTTCTATCCAGCCAGTGCCAGGCTCAACCCCCCAGGAGGGATTGGGGTGCAGCAGAATAGGACTGTCCGGCTCTATATTTTGGTTTTCATCTATGGTTTCTGACTCATTATGCCTATAACCCTTCTTATTGTCTAATTTCAGAATAATGTTGGGGCACTTCAGGCCTCAGATGCAGGCCTCAGATGCAGGCCTCAGAAAGCAGTCTCTTACTCTTTGTATCCAAGCTTCTCTGATCTCTTTTCGCCTGCTCTTTTTCTCCCCAATGCAGGTCATAGAAATCAGACTTTCTCTTTCCCAAGATGGATCATAGAAACTAAACATATACTCTAATCTTCTCCTTTTATCTTAGAGCTGGCCATAAAGAAATTCTATTACCTTGTCTGATCATTAGACCCTCCTCATTCCAGAAGTGTCTTGACCCATACTGCTGAGGAAGGAATGCTGAAGAATCCAAACGGACTGTCTTTGCTGGGTTTCCTCATCCAGCCTATTAGCAATCACACCTAGGCAAAGAAGTCTCCAAAAAACCCCCAAAGGACATCCCACACACAGTCCTATGTATCTTCATCTATACCATTTGTAATAATTCTTTATAATAAGCAAGGAAACATGTTTCTCAGTCCTATTAGCCATTCAAGAAAATTAAATGAACTCAAGGAGGGAACTGTAGCAACCCCAATTTACAGGCCATTCGTCAGAAGCACTGGTGCTCTGCAAGGTGACTTGTGATTAGCATCTCAAGTGTGTGTGGTGGGGCCAGTCTTGGGACTGAGTCTTTGACCTGTGGAATCTGATGCTATCTCCAGGTAGTTAGTGTCAGCTTTGAATGGAATTAGAGGACACCAAGCTGGTGTCTGGTGCAGAACTGCTTACTTGCCAGTGGAGGAAAAAAAAATCACTACACATTTTGGAATCAGAGAACTCTTATGTGCTGATTGTTGTGTGAAAGTAGTGGGAAAAAACTAAGCAGTTTTTTCCCAACTCAATGTCCTAAGCATATGTGCGCAGTCTCAGGGCTGGTCATAAGTATGTGAATTACCTATGACCGCCACTGCATACATAGCTTTAGCCCCAAAAGTGGTCTCCCAACCAGGACTGGCGACCTCAAAGTAGTCAGGTTAAGCTCTGGTCAGCATCTAAGATGTCATTTCTGCTCAAAATGTTTCTGGCATGAGTGTCACCTACTTCTTCAAATTGAGAGAGTCTCCTTTAGGGAACAGTCTCCTTTAGGGTCCATGAAATATTAAAGTTGTCAACTTTTTAAAATTAAATATTTTTCCCATTCTTGAATTCTTCATTTTTATCCATTTCTTAATAAACTGGAAATTGCTAAATTAATCATTATAGGAATGGTGTGTGAGCAATCTAATTCTTAAATTTTGACATGTATGTCTCCTTACCAAACTATGAAGGGCATTTCATGAATACATAATTTGTAGTTCACACTCATACCCATGTGCAGATGAAACATTACTGTTTATAGTTTTAGTGATTCAGATTCCTTTGACTTTTGTTCTTTTGTAACCAACTTACTTTTCCTGCATGTTTATGCATTTAATTAAACCATTCAGAACAGGTCAAACTAAAGGAGTAAGTACTTAAAATAATGTTAGGATCATTAGATGTTTCTGGCAGAGAACCTCCTATGTATGTATTAGGTCTTGAATAGTGTTCAAACTCTCAATATATGCATCAAAAAAAGGAGATATTATTTTTTCCTGTCTCGTGTATGTGTACATACACACACAAATACAAACCCTTGAAGGTATACAGAATGATGGTGTACTAGGTATTGAATCCACGAAAATGATCTTTAAGAATGCTTCATTTATGGGGTAAACATCAAGGGAAGGAGATAAACTGTTCGGACTGCAGGAAGTAAAGTTTGAGAACATTGTGTAAGTTATGTAGCTAGCATTCCAGTCATATCACCATAATATACATTTCTTATAGAATGAACATTAATAAAAAGAAATCTCATCCTAACAACTTTCAGTAAAAACCACTATAATTTGCATTTCTATATTAATATGAAAAGGCATGTTTTTCTAGCTACTTTGTATGAGCTTGCTTTGGTTATGTAGTCAATGATAACAGTTGTAGTTCTTAGCTAAGTTTTGATGAATAAAACAGAAATGAAAATGAGACAGATTAACTGAGCATAGGCTAGAAAAAGGAAAGAAAAGAGGAAGATAGAGCAAAACCAATACTTAAAAGTTTTTCTAAAACAACTACAGAAATTCTTAAAAGACGTAAAATGGAATAAAAATTTCTTTCCTAACTGTCAAAACTTTAAGTAACCAAGATGTCCTTCAGTAGGTGAGTAGATAAATAAACTGGTGCATTTAGACATGGAATATTATTTAGCCTTAAAAAGAAATGGACTATCAATCTATGAAAAATATGGAAGAAATTTAAATGCTTTAAGTGAAAGTCAACCAGAAAAGGCTAGATATTGTATGATTCCAATTATATGACAGTCAGGAAGAGGGTAAGCTATGGAGACAGTGAAAAGATAAGTGTTTGTCAGGGTTTAAAGGGGGAAAGAGATCAATAGGCAGAGCATGGAAGAGTTTTAGGGCAGTGAAATTACCCTCTGTGTAATTATAATGATGGCTACATGCTATTACTGTATACATGTGTCAAAAATCCATAGAATGTACAAGTCATCGAGAGAATTTGTAAACTATGAACTCTTGGTGATGATGAACCTGCTGGTCAGTGACTTCCAATTATATTATATTTTGGTGTTTAGAATAAACACCAAAAAGTGATATAGCTGAATCATAAGGTGGTTCCATTCCTAGTCTTCTGAGGACAGTGTGAGAGAGAGACAGACAGAATATTCTTCATTTCTCCCAAATCTGAAGATATAAAAATAAACACTAATTATCTCAACACTTAATAACTATTTAACTTTATCCTAAATTAGTTTTGTTTTGTCAAGAATTTTTTTCATATTTTTATTGGTGCCTTACAGTTGTACATAAATGTGGAATTTGTTGTTACATATTCATACACGAACACAGTATAACAATATAATTTGGCCAATGTCATTCCCAGTGTTTCACTTTTCCCTCCTCTCTGCCCTCCCTCTGATACCTTTTCTCTACTTTCAGGATCTCCTTTTGATTTTCATGAGATTCCCCCGTCCCCTGACATCTCTTTTCCTTCTTCCTCTTTACCTTAGACACGAGAGAAAACATAGCACCCTTGACTTTTTAAGTCCAGCTTATTTTACTTAACATCATACTGGTCTCAAGTTCCATCCATTTTCCTAAAAATGACATAATTTCATTCTTCTTTTTGGCTGAATAAAACTCTATTTGTGTGTGTAATATATGTATATATATATTTTTTCTTTGTTCATTCATTCATTGATGGACACCTGGCTGGTTCCATAAATAGTTTGACTATTGTGAATTGTGCTGCTATAACATGGGTATGCATATATCACTATAGTATGATCACTTAAATTCTTTAGAATAAACACCAAAAAGTGATATAGCTGAATCATAAGGTGGTTCCATTCCTAGTCTTCTGAGGAACCATCACACTGATTTCCATAAATGGTTGTACTAATTCACAATCCTACCAACAGAGCAGAATTGTTCCTTTTTCTCCATAGCCTCTCCAGCATTTATCAGTTTGTATTTTTTTTGAGAGAAAGGGACAGTGTGAGAGAGAGACAGAGAGAATCAATTTTTATTTAGTTTTTCACATGGCCTTTATTGCTCTGAGACTTGTACATGTGGTGGTGCTGGGGTTTGAACCTGCGTCCTAGTGCATGCCAGGCAGGCACCATAACCACTGAGGCACTGCTCCAGCCCCCATTGTTTATATTCTTGATAGCTGCCATTCTAACTGGAGTAAGATGAAATCTCACTGTAGTTTTGATTTGCATTTCCATAATTGCTAATGATATTGAATATTTTTTCATGTTTCTGTTGGTCATTTATTTTTCTCCTTTTGAGAAGTGTCTGTTTAGTTCATTTCCCCATTTATTACTTAGATTATGTTTCTTTGGTGTGTTACATTTTTTGAGTTCTTTATATATTCTAGATATTAATCCTCTATCAGAAGATTTTCTCCCTGAGCAAAGATTTTTCTCCCATTCTGTAGGTTTTCTCTTCATATTCTTAATTGTTTCCTTTGCTGTGCAGAAGCTTTTTAATTTGATGCTAGTCCATTTATCAACTCTTGGCCTTATTTCCTGAACTTTAGGGGGTCCTATTGATAAAGTCATTGCCTATGCCTATTTGTTGGAGGTTGACCCTACCTTTTCTTCTAGAAGTTGCAGTTTCTGGTCTAATTCCTAGATCATTGATCCATTTTGAGTTGATTTTTGTACAGGGTGAGAGATAAGGGTCTAGTCCCATTCTTCTGCATATGGATAACCAGTTTTTCTAGCACCATTTGTTTAAAAAGGCTATCTTTTCTACAAGGTATGTTTTTGGCAACTTTGTCGAGGATCAGATGATTGTATCTGGGTGCTGTTGTCTCTGTGTCTTCTATTCTGTACTATTTGTCTATGTGTCTTTTTTATACTAATACCATGCAGGTTTTGTTAATAGCTTTGCAGCATAATTTGAAGTCAGGTATTATAATTCTTCCAGCATTGCTGGTTTTTTTGGGTTTTTTGTTGTTGTTGTTGGTTTTTTTTTTGCTTAGAATTAGAATTGCTTTGTCTATTCTGATTCTTTTACTCTTCCAAATTAATTTTAGGACTATTTTTTTCTAATTTTGTGAAGAATGTCATGGGTGTTTTGATGGGAACTGCATTGAATCTATATATAGCTTTTGGAGGTATGACCATTTTAACAATATTAATTTTGCCTATCCATTAAAATGGCAGATCTATCTATCTTATTGTGCCTTCTTCAATTTCTTCAGTGTTCTAGGTTTCATTGCAGAGGTTTCACCTTCTTGGTTAAATTTATTCGTAGTTTTTTGTTGTTGCTGCTGTTGATGATGATGAGACTATTGTGAATGGGATCATTTTCCTGATTTCTTTTTTAGCAGTTGTTGGTATATAGGAGAATTATTGATTTTGTAACCTGCTGTTTTGCTGAATTTGTTTATTAGTTCTAAAAGTCTTCTGGTGTCATTTTGTGTGTTTTCTAAGTATAGAATCATACCATCTGCAAACAGTAATAATTTGACTTCTTCCTTTCCTCTTTTTATCCCTTTTATTTTCTTCTCTTGCCTAATTGCTCTGGCTAGAATTTCTAGTACTATATTGATAGGAATGGTGAGAGTGGGCATACTTGTCTTGTTCCAGGTTTTAAAGGAAATTCTTTGTTTTTCCACATTTACTGTGAAGATGCATTTGTATTTTTCATATATAGCCTTTATGATATTGAGGTAAGTTCCTTCCATCCTTAGTTTCATCTGTGTTTTTATTATGAATGGGTGATGAATTTTTGTCAAAGGCTTCCTCTGCATCTGTTGAGAAGAATAAGTGATTTTTGTCCTTAAGTCCATATGTGCAAGAATTACATTTATTGATTTGTGTATGGTAAGCCATCCTTTCATCCTTGGGATGAAACCAACTTGGTCTAATGGTTTTGTAATTGTTTTGTTGTTTTTCAAGGACCCTAAGGCCTTAAAATCTTCTTAATGTGCTGTTGAACACAATTTGCTAATATTTTTATCAAAATTTTTGCAATTAAATTCATTTGGGATATTGGTCTATAGTTTTCTTTCCTTGATGTGCACTTATCTGGGTTTGATGTGAGTGTGAAACTAGGTTCACAGAATGAATTTGGAAGTGTTCTATCACTATTTTATAGAATAATTTAAGTATGAATGGCATTAGTTTTCCCTTTTTTTTTTTTTTTTAAAGAGAGAGGGACAGTAAGAGAGACAGAGAAAGAGAGAAACAACTTTATTTAGTTTTTCACATGGCCTTCATTGCTCCAACACTTAGTTATGTACGTGGTGCTGGGGTTTGAACCTGGGTCCTTATGCTTGCCAGGCAAGCACCAAAACTGCTGAGCCACTGCTCCAGCCTGTTAGTTTTCCTTTAAAGGTGGTAGAATTCAGCTGAGAATCCATCTGGTCCTGGGCTTTACTTTACTGGAAGGTTTTAATTACTGCTTCTATCTCAATGCTAGTTATTGGTCTGTTTAGGTTTTCTGTTTCCTGTTGATTCAATTATGGCAGTTTGTATGTGTCTAGAAATGAACGCATTTTTTCTAGGCTTTCCAATTTATTGGAATGTAAGTTTTCAAAATAGTACCTAATGATCCTCTGGGTTGTTATGATGTTTGTTGTGATTTCTCCTTTTTTTTAATCTCTATTTTTTTTTTATTAATTTGGGTCTTCTCTTTTTCTTTTGGTTTGGCTAAGGGCTTATTAATCTTGCTTATCTTTTCAAAGAACCACTCTTTGTTTCATTGATCCTTTGTAGTTTTTTAATTCTCAATTTCATTGATTTTGGCTCTGATCTGAAATAATTTCCTTTCTTCTACTAGTTTTGTAATTGTTTTATTCTTGTTTTTCAGGACCCCTAGGGACCTTGGGTTGTTTACTTGGGATCTTTTTTATTTTCTTATCTCAGCACTTATAGCTATAAACTTTCCTCTTAGAACTGCCTTCATAGAGTTCTGGAGGTTTTGATATGTTGTATCACTATTCTTGATTCTAAAAATTTTTAAATTTCTCCCCTGATTTTTTTTTAATCATTTATTCATCATTCAAAAATGTACTGTTTCCGTAGGGTTTTTTTTTTTAGTGTTGATTTCTAATTTCATCTAATTTCATTCCTTGTATGATGTGATACAAGGAATTATATAAATTATTTTTATTTGTTTGCTAAGAGTTGCTTTGTGGACTAAAATATAGTCCACTTTGGAGAAGCTTCCTTGAGCTACTGAGAAGTGTATTCAGCAGTTGTTGGATGAAATAGCTATAGATGTCTGTTAAGTGCATTTGATTGATATTTTAAAATTACAAATAGTCTTTACTGAGTTTATGTATGGATGACCTATCTTGGTAGTGCGATGTGTTGACATCACTCAGTATTATTATATTTAAGTCTATCTGAGTCTTTAAGTCAAGTATTGCCTGTTTTATATACTTAGGTGCATCAATATTTGGGGCATAAACATTTACTATCATTAGATCTTCCTGTTGGATAGTTCCCTTTACCAGTGTGAAGTGACCTTTTTTGTCTCTTTGGATTAATTTTGGATTAAAGTCTAGTTTGTTGAACATTAGAGTAGCTATTCCTGCTTGTGTTGGGGCTCCATTTCTGTTTTATCAAGTCATCGTTTCATTTTCCATCTGTGACTGTTTGCTTGTAACAACATATAGTTTGGTCTTGTTTTTAAATCTCTTCTGCCAGTCTATGTCTTTTAGAGAGCTGAGGCCTTTGGAGAGTTGACACCATATACATACAATGTTATTATAGAAAGATGTTTATTAATTCCTGCCATTTTCACTTATTTCTAATGCTTAATTTGGTACTGTTTCTCATTTGTAAGCTACTTTTCAAATGAGGTTTGTTCATTTGTTAGCTCTGGGGCTTGGTTTTGATTTCTTGTGTGAGTGGAATTTGTAAGTACTTTTTGTAGTTCCAATTTAATAGTCAGGAATTCTTTCAGGTTCTGCATATCTTGGAAGTTTTTATTTCTTCTACAATTCTGAAGGACAGCTTTGCTGAATTCAGCAATCTTGGTTGACAGCTATTTTTCTTCAGGGTTTGTAACACATCATTTCAAGCCCTCCTAGATTTTAGAGTTTGTGCTGAGAAATTGAAAGTAATTCCTATTGGCTTGCCTCTAAATGTGATTTGACATTTTTCTCTCTGGGCTTTTAACATTTTATCTTTGTTCTCTGTGTTAGGCATTTTAATTATGATGTGTCATGGAGAAGTTCTTTTTTTATCTTGTCTATTTGTGGTTATGAATGCCTCCCATATCTGGACGTCTGCCTCAAAAATAAAAGTATTTTCAACCATAATTTAAGGAATTTCAGATAGGAAAGGCTCAGATATATAATTTAAACCATTTATTATAAATCGATAATTTTGGCATTTCACAACTGGAGACAAGAGTGAGATAAAATGAAACATTAAAATTAGACTCTAAAAATCTTGATTTGTCACTTGTTAACTAATAATACCTGGCAAGTTACCTAACCTCTGAGTTTGTTTTCTCATCTATCAAACTTAATGAAAATTTTGTTAAAATTAAACTAACATAACATATGATAACACTAGTACTTAAAAGTTTGAAATTATGAATCAAATTTAATTTCCTTTATCATCGAAAGTTAATACATATTTTCCTGTCACATTAGTTTTTATTCTTAATACAAAATACATTATTGCATGCCTTATAAATGTTACATAGCTAAAAATTTCTTCAGTCATCACTGTCACTTCCTGATTCACTCAGCTGCAAATCACTTCCTAAAATAAAAGAGAAATAACAAAACTGTAGTAAATAAATATTTAAATATTAATATATATTTATTTTTGCATAACATAAATATTATGCAAAATGTAACACCAAAAGTTTTTGATTTGTTTAGACAGTATTTTGTAATTTATAATCAGATTGCGTATCTTGTAATTTAGTCACATAATTAGTAACTTAAATAATACTGCCTGGAAAGAAAAAAATATTACCATAAAACTTTGGCATAGTTTTAATATCACCTAGCATCTATTTTAGTTTTCTTTCACATACCAGCATTATCTTTCTTATAACATGTGATTTAGATCAGATCATCATTTTGGATAGTGAAAAAAATTTTTATTCTACTTAAAATGCAGTCAAAATCATTAAAGAATACATTTCAAGAATATTTCATCATTGATTGATTGCAACTCATCTATGTGTTTAGTCATGGAGGATACATTTCATTGGAGGAGAAAGTAAACAAATGAACAAACATATAGCATAATGGCCAGGAGGGATAAGTGCTATGAAAAAATAAAGACAGGCAGGGAGAGGGTGGTGGAAGGTGCTTTAGACAGGATAGCTGGAAAGGCTTTCTTGAGCTACATTTGAACAGGAAATCCAAATGGTGGATAATGAGGTCAGAAAGACATCCAGACGGTCATGGTAAAAACTCCGGATTTCATTTGAAACATAATGAGATTCATGGGAAATTTTTAAGCAGGAAAATGACTTGAATGCAATTGTACATGAGTGAATACACTAAAATGATGTTGAAGAAACATGGAGGCAGGGAGAGGAGTTGAATCTATTGCAGTTTCTCATGTAAGAAATAATGCTGGTTCTGACTGCAGTGGTCGGAGGTGGTCCTTTCATCCTTGAGGTTCTGTAGATTCACTAATATGTGTTGAGGTCTGTATTTATTTGCTATTTATCCAGCTTGTTAGCTGGAGTAGATTCATAACCCTCTTCAATTCTCAGAATTGAGTTTTCATACTATCTCTTCCATTTTTTTCTGGAATTCCCACTGCACAATGTTTAATCTTCTATGTCTTGTCTCTGAACTGCTCTCATTGTATATTTTTATCTTGTATTATGTTCTAAGATAGTTACTTAATGTTATCTTCCATTTAACTAATTCATTCTTCAACTGTGTTTAGTCTTCAGTTTTTCCCATTTATTGACTTTTTCAAAAATTTCAATGACCAGTCAGTCTGATTCTTTTTTTTAGATTTTGTGGTGCTAGGGATCAAACCCAGAGCCTTGTGCATGTAAAGTAAAGGTTGTACTACTGACCTACATCCCCAGTTTTTGATTTTTTAAAAATAATATATTAGTTTTTTATTAATTTTTTCTTGGCTTTGTTGAAAAATTATGGCTTTTAAAAGTTATGTCTTTGGGCATCTTTTGAACATTTTCAGCATACTTCTTTAAATATCTGTGTTTAAACTGTTCTATAAAAAGATTTTCATTAGGAAAGAATCCATGTTCCAACTGTTAATTTTAGCATTAGATTTTTTGTTATGTTTTTGAATTATGTTTGTTCATTTTGAGTGGGAAATTTGTTTTTGTCTACCTTCACACCACTCTCACAGAGTTTTGTGATTCCTCACATGGTCTTCTGAGTCCCAACATAAGAAACAGGTTTCATAATCATATTTGGTGAATACTATCTCCTGGTTATATTGGAGATGTGGTAGATCTCCTTCAAGGAGCCAATAGGTAACAAGGCTTTTCAGACCCTACAGCTTCTGAAAAACAGCAATCCCATTTACCATGTACATGGTCTTTTCCAAACTCCTTTAGTAACTGAAGAATATCTCCACCAAAAACAACACTTCCTATGCTCCCATCCTCCCCAAAATACTGTAGCTTCAAACAAAGTATGACTTGGGTTCCCTGAATCATATTATCCACTTTTAATCCTTCCCTGAAGGTAATCAAGCTCTTTCACTACCACCTCCTTTTGAACTCAGGAGCCAGTGGCTTCAGCCCCACTAAGCCTGCTGCTTTATGTATTTCAGTTCCTGTCTATGGATATGTTTATCTTATATTTGATCCTGGCCATATCTGGCTTGTTTTTTCTTTTTAAAGAGAGAGAATGAGAGAGAGAAAGAGAAAATCATTTTATAATTTTATGTTTTCATCTGGTTTTTGTTTTTCCTCTACTTAGTAGTGGGTGTGGTGCTGGGGATCAAATCCAGGTCCTTGCAAATGCCAGGCAAGTGCTTTGCTGCTGAGCCACCTTTCTAGCCCCAGGTTTTTATCATTTTAAATTTTATCCATTGTTACACTGTTTGGCACACAGAGAATTTTTAAAACAAATTCACCGTGCCATGCAGTACCAGAAAATTACCCTAGAGTTTTAAAAAAAATTCTAAGAGATAAAATCTCCTGAACTCCTCCAAAATTCTATAAGGCAATATATTCTTCATTTCCAAGGAGGAAACTGAAGCTTTAGAAAAGTTAAGTGAATTATTATTGATTAAATAATTAATAAGTGATAAAGAGGAATACAATACAAATATTCTGATTTAGTACTTAGCTTCTCAATTTACTATAGGAACCAGTAATTTTTCAGATAAATTTCCTAATGTCCACTCGGCTTCTCATTCAGTCCAACCAAGATGAGTTTTCTTCATGTTCCCTTAGCCATTTAATTTGAGAGTTCCAATTTCACCTCACAAGTCAGGAACAATGACATTGAGTAACTGGAGGGTCAAAATACTTTTCCTGGTCTCCAGTTAATTCAAAGTTTACTTTCTCTACCACTCAGTATTAGCTCCTTCTTTCTTTAGTTCCATTAAGTTACTTGATTTTTTCCTAGATGCTTACTTTTTTTCATTAGAATTACCAGTCAGATCAGTTTTAAATTAAGAGAAAGTCTCTTTCCCCCCAGGGAGTATCAACCCATGTTTTTATTAAAAAGTATTTACTGAACATCTACTATGTATCAGTTACTCTGGTAGGTGCTAATATTCAATGATAAGCAAAACAAAACAAGATCCCTGTCTCCATGGAACTTATACTCCAGAGAAAGAATATACACAAATAAGTATTAATTTATAATTGCTAATTGCTATAAAAAGATATATCTGATATTCTAGGGGATATAAAAATGATCAGACTATCAGGAGGGGAAGGAAGATTTCTTTTGAGAAAATAAACATTGAACTATAATCTAAATGAGAAAAATTTAACCATACAAAAAGAAGAAAAAGTTTCTGGTTGTATGAACAGCATGTATAAGGGCACTGAGATGAGTAGAAGTATTTAAGCACAATAAAAAAAAATGGGCAAGTGTTGCTAGAAAAGAAAGAGAAAGACCATTATGTTAAGATGCCGTCTCAAAGAAATCACAAGTTATTAAACAGTTTAAAGCAGGAGAGGTGACAAATTGTATTTGAGTTGTGAAAACATCACTATAGCTGTAATATATATAATGAATCAAAATGGATTTGAGTAGATAAGGGGTGAATCAGGTAAGAAATAACTGCATTAGTTAAAACAAGAAAAAACTGAAAGGTGAACTAGGATAGTAGTGTTAGAGATGAAAAAGAAGCAGCTTAATTTGAAGAATATTTAGGAGGCAAGATCAATAGGATATGGTGAAGCATTAGCTATACTGTAAAGAGAAAAATTTACCCCTTGAATGTAAGCAGGCTGCTGTTCTGTATAATTAGATGAATGCTGCCTTTCACTAAGAGAAAACATGGTGAGCCAAGGATATGAGATGGTTTTGGATAAAGTGAGTGTGAATTGCCTTTTACTAGGAGATGAGAGATACGTGTGTCCAAACCTCAGAGATCTGAGAGATATAAATTTGCAAGTTATCTGCATGTAAGTATTGACTATAACAGACACGTGAAAGATTATCTAGGGAAAGAGGGTAGAAGAAAAAATGACTCAGGAGTAAGCTGTGAGAAACTCCAACTGAAATGACTGAATAAGATTTAAAACCTGCAAAGGAGAAAGAAAAGCATCTAGAGAAAATAAAAATCAAGACAGCATTATGTGACAGAGTCAAGATAAAATGAATAATTCAATTAAAAGGTCATGGTCAATAATACTGAATAAATAAAATAGGAGTCTTCCCCTTTACCTAAATTTTAGATCACAATAAATATGGCTCCACTGTGAATTCTTACTTTTCTAATTACTCATGTTTGTGTAAACTTACGTAAAGTATTCATCAGAAGGCCGCTGTTGTCATGAAATCTATTATGACTAATATCTTCATCAGAAGTTCTGTACTGTGGTATGGCAGACATGGTAGGATGTCCTGAGATATAATTCCCTGGGTCAGAAGGAGAGGATCTGTCTCTTTCATCTTCTGAGTCACTAGAACTATCATCACTACTTGAAGATGAAGAACTTTCAGAATCTGATGAACTATCACAACTACTCATCTGGTCCATTACACTAGCTTCTGCTTTCAGTTCTGAAAATAAAAACAGAAATAAATAAGTAGGTTAAACAAATAATATTGAATAAATATAATTAGAATGTACTAGTTTCTAAGAAACTATTGATGAGGAATCAATAAAGCCAAACATACATCATTTAAAGCATTTTATTTAAAAAACTCCCCTACCATCAAGCCATACTTCAATGGTGGGACTATGAGAATTAAGACACAATGTTTAAATCTAAATTCCACATTTATTTATACAATTGTATTTAAATATTCATATAGCTCAATATAGAATAATGTGAAAAATTAAACATGTAAAAATTAATATCTATTTTAGAAGAAATTGCCTTCCAATTATTTTCTTATTTCCTTAATATATATAATGCAATGTGATACATGCTGATGAGTTTCATTATTTTCTTGGTTGTTCTAGAGGACATTTTGATGAAGCATCTTCACACAATTGTCTCCCCTCTTTCTTAATGGTGATTTAAAATATTTTAAGTTTTTTTGAGGAGCTGGAGCAGTCGCTCAGGGGTTACGGTGCTTGCCTGGCACGCACATGGGTTCAAACCCTAGCACCATGTACACAACAAAGTGTCAAAGCAACAAAAGCCATGTGAAAAGCTAAATTGACTCTCTCGCTCTCTCACTGTTCCTCTTTAAAAAACAAAACAAAACAAAATGTTAAGTTTTTTTTGAAAATTTCCCATTGTAATTTTGGTTATAAACATTTATATAGATAAAAAGCAATAAGTTGATGCCTTCTTTGGTTTAGTGTTTTTCAAATTCTTTTAGGCACACAAAATTTATGGTTAGAAAATCTTTGGCTACCTTTAGATCAACCTCGTACTTTTTCTAATGGGTGAATTGAGGTAAAACCAAAAGCTATCAGCCTATTTAGGAGTAGAGCCAAGTCTCCTGACATCAGGTCAATGTTTTTCTAGTACAAGATACAAATGTCAAATAGTTGAACAAAACTTTTAATCCAAAAAAACTCAAAGTGAATAATATTTTCAGTTAACACACTGCCATTTAATATCTTAGAATTTTGCCATACTAAGTTAACTGATAATTTCTAGCCTACTCCCTCATTCTCCCTAGACTTTTTTTCCTATTATTTGAGCATATAAAATCCATTTCCATCTGAAGTTCTTTGCACTAGCTGTTTACTCTGCTTAGTATATTCTTCGCCCAGGCCTTTTTTGGGTTAATACGTAAGTTACATGCAGTAAAATAGCTATATGAGTTTTATCACATATGTAACTTGTTTATTCACTACTGAGTTCAAGATCCATTCTAATGAATGTTCCCCTATGCTTTTATCTGGTCAGTACCAACCATTTTGACTTCTATTATCAAAGAGTTTTGTCTGTTCTTGAATTTCATATAAATGGATTTACTCAGCATGTACTTTGTGTCTGCCTACTTTCATCAACATGCTTTTGGCATTTATTTGTGTTGTTGAGTGAATCAGTACCTCATTCTTCTCTACTGTTATAATATTCCACAACAAAGAATAACAGTTGGTTATTCTTTTCTATTAATGGATTTTTTTCCAATTTTTAGCTATCATGAATATTGTTATAAAATTTTTTCTGTTAGTCTTTTTGGGAATATATGCACTCATTTCTCTTGGGCAGAAAGTTAGGAGAGCTAAGCAGCTCTCTACTATATCCTTCCACCATCTCAGGCCCAAAGTAATAGAGTGAGTTAACATGGACTGAACCTCTGAAACTGTGAGCCCCAAATTTCCTCCTCAAAGTTGTGCTTATCAGGTACTTTGGTCATGTGTTAAGGGCTTGGTCTCACACCCATGGCAGAATTTTGAGGTGTGGAACCTTTAAGAAGCAGGGCCTAGTTGGAGGTCTTCCAGTCACTGAGGTAAACTGTTTGCTTTGCCATGTGCTGTTACCATCAGATACTCCCATCAGAGGCCTAAAAGCCATGTGTCTACCTGATCATGGATTGAAACTTTTAAAACTATGAGCCAAAATAAACCTCTTGATTTTATAAGGTAATCACCTTATAAAATTAGGTATTTGTTAACATTGTTAACAATGTTAAATACCTAAATAACATTAGGTTAAATACCTAAATAACACTAGGTATTTGTTACACAGGAGGGAACAGCAACAACCGCATTATTTATGAAACTGAGCATTTTTATTTTTTTGGGTGCCTTTAAATTGCTATAACAATTAATGCTGTCCTAGTCAGCTTTATGTCACTATCAATAAAATACCTGAGAAGAACAACTTAGAGGAGGAAAAGCTCATTTGGGGATCAGAGTTTCAGAGGTTCAGTTCCTGACCTGCTGACTCCATTGCTCTTGGCCTGAGGCGAGGAAGAACATCATGGTAGAAGGATATAGAAGAGAAAAGTTGCTCAGCTGAGGGGAGCCAAGAAGGAAAGAGAGAGAGTAGGAGAAGCCAGGGACAAAATACATAATTCCCAAGGGCACATCCCTAGTGACCTATTTTCTCTAACCACACATGCCCTGCCAACAGTTACTACTCAGTAATACGTTCAAATTATTGATCCATGACATGGATTAGGTAGGTTACACTGATTAGGTAGGTTATGGCTATCATCATCTAATCATTTCACCTCTGAGCACTGCTACATTGGATAACCTATGACCTTTTGGGGTCACCTCATATCTAAACCATAATAAATATTTACAGAAGTAGATTATCTACTTCTATTCATTTGGTTGAGTTTTGCAGTTTTTAACTTTTTAGAAATTGGTCTACTTCTAAATTATTGCATTTCTAAATATAAAGTTGTAATATTCCTCTATAATCATTTCAAAGGCTACTGTATCTATAATAAACTCATTAGTCTCCTGATTATAGAAAGTGCATGTCTGATATTACAGATTTGTGTTTTCTTTTTATTTTGTCTCTTAACTAGAAATTTACCAACAGCATTAATTTTTTGATGAGCTTCTCTTGTCTCACTGATTTTTTCCTATTATTTCTAGGTTGTTAGTTTCATTTCTCATTTTTATTATTTGCTTCTTTATACTTTCTTTGGGTTTAATATGCTTTTCCTTTTCTAGCTTTCCTGAGGTAGGAAGTTAAATTATCGTAACACCTTTACTCTTTCCTAATATAAGCATTTAGTGCCACAAATTCTTCCCTCAACACTGCTTTAGCTGTATCCTGTATATTCTGGCATGCTGTATTTAAACATTTAATTGCAAATACTTCTAATCTTTAATGCTTCTTCTTTCATGCATGGATCATTCAGAAGTATGTTAATTTCCAAGTGTTTATAGAGATTTTTCCTGTTGTCATTTTTACTTTGATTCCCTTAGCAGGGAACACAGTCTGTATGATTCTTAAATCATTTTAGAAGTCCATCTTAATTTATTTAAAGTTTTATAAAGTGTCACTGTATATTTTTCTTAGTAATGGGTTGGGTTTTCCATTATACATACATGTCCTGTCAATGTTTTATCATTTTGAGTAAGATGTGGAGATCTCCATGTCCTTTTAGGTCCCTTTTTTCCCCCCTTTTAAATATTATTTTTATAAGTAACAGAAGATATTGTAATTTAGAAGTCATATACGTTAGAAGTCATGTGAAAACCATAATGTACTATATTTCATCTTCTTCTTTCTCCCTTCCTGATTCCTTCTTTTCTCAATTCTTTTCTGTTTGAAAAACTTTCTCTGACCAATATTTAATTGTAGTCTGCTAATGACAAATTCTTACAATTTTCCTTTCAGAGGAATGCTATTTCTTCTTTATTATAACATCAAATCATTTTGGCAGATATGGAACTCATAGTTGACATTTCTTTTCTTTTTGCATTTGAAAAATATTGTGTCATTTTCTTCTGATCTCCTGGGTTTATCAGGAAGTGTGATGTTAGTTGTATGGTGTTCTTCCATAGATAATATGTCATCTCACTCTTGCATTTGGTACGTTTCCCTTTGTCTTTATTTTTCAAAAGTTTAACTGTAATGCTTCTTGCATTATAATTCTTTGATTTATTCCATTTTCAGCTTCTTGAATCTATGTACTTATGTCTTTCATCTTAGAAGTTTTCAGGCATTATTTCCTTAAAAACTTTTTAAATCCCTACTCTCCCTGGCCTCTGAGACTACAGGGCCACAATGCTAGATCTTCTATCATTATTTCACAGGTCCTTAGGGCTTTGCTCATTTTATTTCAGTCAATTTTTTGTTTTCATTTTGGGTACGGTCTATAAATCCTTACGTTCACCAATTCTTTTCACTATCTAGTAATTGTGCCTACCCAGGGAGTTTTTTGTTGTTATTGTTGTGATTGTATTTGTTAATTCTATAATTTTCATTTGATTCTTGTTTAAAATTTCTATTTCTTTTACATGACTACTTTTTATCTGCTTCAAAAGAATTTGCAATTAGATCATATTTATGACAGCTGTTTTAAGATCATTATTAGATAATTCTAAGATCTGATATATTTTGATGTTAACTATCTTTTCTTATTCAAGTAGTGATTTCTTTGATTTATGGTATAAGAGGTAATTTTCTATTTTGGTGATTATGCTAAGAAAATCTATGTAAACCCTTTATTTTAAGAGGTAATCACCCTGTTTAGGTTTGCATACAGATTGCCTACTTTTGGGGGCAGTGGTTCAAATGATAATCTAATTTGCAGGTTTTTCAGGACTGGTTTGATTTTCTTAGTAAATCTCCCACAGCTAAATTTCTACTGGTCACTGCTTGTGAACTTGCAGGAAAAAAGGAATTTCACCAGGCGGGGAAGGTTGGTGCCTTCAATGTGGAGAAGGAAATCTGGCATGACAGAATGAAGACAGCTTCCTGGGCCAGGTAAATTTTTTGTTTGTTTGTTTTTGTTTTTGTTTTGTTTTTTTGGGTGGTTGGTATTCCTTCTTGCAAGGGAAGGAAAATGGAAAGTGCTTCACAATGAGGTGATTGTTATGGTAGGATCACCCTTGTCAGGGCCACAAAGTCTCAAGATGTCTTTCATCAGGAGGCAGGAATATGAGTGGCAGAAAGGAGGGTCTGAGTAGTAGACAGGTAATGAATAGTACTCCCGGGCCAAGTGTTTGTCATCGTGGGATTCCACTTACAGATGCTTTTAGGTTATACAGTATCTCTGATGGGATAAGGGAATCTTAGGTCAGGAACAGGAAAGCATTTCCAGGACTGCAATCACTCATGAGCAGTCATGATATACAAATAAAGATCTTTGGTACTCCAAGCTATGTGGTATCCCTGGATCAGGGAAGGGAATCCTGGGTTGTCTATTATTTTCTAAATTCAAATTCCAGATAACTCAAAGATATGAAGGCAAAAATTAGGGTATATAATACTAGTATAACTGCTAGATATAAATTTTAGAAGATGATTCCACCATCATGGCACAGAAAGATCATGAAAATATTTTATAGGATATAGTCTAAGGAACATGCTATACAAACATTTCAAGGTAAAAGATGCTCCACTCTCATACAAAGTTAGAACAAAACAACTTTATGTTTGGATTATGTCATCCTCTACAACTCTTTTCCCATAGTTATGTTCAATCAATACTTAAGATCTCTGCTACAAAAGTGCTACATGAAGGAACTAGTTGGCCTGAAAAATTACTGTTGAGGACATTGTGTAATTTAATGCTGTCTAGAATAGGTTCCACACAATGAATTCCTTGCAGGATTTAGTAGCAAGGAAAGGTTTGATTCTTTGGAACCTGTCCCAGATAATACAAAACATGCTACTTGTGTCTTCATTTTTGTCTTGATGGCCAGGAAACTCAGAACTAAATTTAATTTTTTAATAATTAGCAAGTTTGCCTTAACTTCCTCTTCAATCTCTTGATTTTCCATTCAGTATTGTATATACACATAGAATGACATCATGATTCAAATCCATTTTGGAAGCAGTCATAATATACAAATAAAGATCTTTTGTAAGAACAAGGAATCTTTAAGTCTTCCTATTTGTTTAGGGGCTACTAATCCATCAGGGAATGAATATTATCCTGGTCCTAGAAAAAGAAATTAGAATTGCACATGCCACCATTACTATCAACATCCTAACTGTTGAGCTTGAAAAAAATGTGAGATTTAAATTTTCTTACTTTCAAAAGGACTGTACCTTCCTAGAAATGCTTTCCTACTGAAAAGTACACAGCAATACAGAAAACTTGCCTGCTGCTTCTGTTTACTACATCTCCTGATTTCCCTGTTGATCTGGCGGTATCTTAGACATCTACAGCCTGGCTATACATAAAGAACCTTGACAGGAAGATGCTGTGAAGAATTGAAAATGAATCATCACAGCTGCCAAGAAAGAAGAAAACTATAGTTATACACATATAAACAGCCATTATTTTGCCATAAATAATAAAAAATACAAATTCTTTTAAATATATAACATATACATTATCCTAGACCATAAGATAAATTCTTGCCCCAGAAAAATGCATAATTACAAAAAATACTTTGCTCTCATTAAAAGGCTTATAGTTAGCCCCGCTATTGATTTAAATAAAAATTTTTACTTAATATTTCTTAATTATATCTTTATAAAGGGACTTTATATTGACCTAAGATTTTACCTCTTTCAATATCATCCATTAGAGATGTTGGGGACATCTTATCTTCAGATGGAGAATGTTTTACAAGATTGGGAGTCCTAGTTAAATTCTGCATTTGCTGCTGTGGTTGCTCCATACGATACTGAATTTTACTGCTTCCTTCAACTCTGCAATTAAGAATATCAATGATCAAAACAGGTATGCTAGGGCTGGGATGTTACTCAGTGGTAGAGTGCTTGCCTAACATGCAGGAGGTCCTGGGTTCAATATTCAAGCACTGCAAAAATAAGAAAACCTCACAAAAACAGGTAAAATGGTAACATAATATCAACTAACCAAACTTGACCACTTCTTCTTTTCCTTAGAAACCTTTAAAATGATATTCAAGATTAAAACATTAATTCATTGTTTCGTAAGTATTTGTCAAGTGCCTGCCATATGCATGGCAGGTACAGAGGTCTGTTTAGGGATAAAAATGCGAACAAAAAACTATCGCTCAAATTCAGCAGATACCACATTCACAAATAACCAAAATAAAAGGAAAAATATAAGTTTATAATAGGTTCAAGGTATTCTTTAAGTTCTAAATTTATCATTTCTTTTAAAACTAAATAATTTTCATATTTTCTATTCATAACTTTAAGATAAAGATGTTAATGAAGGAGATCCATATACCTTTCTTTCAACGTCTTTAAGAAAAAGTATATAAAAAATTATGTTTGACCCCTGCTTCTCACATTCCCAGTCATCAAATCCTGTCAGATTTTCCTTTACAAGGTATTTAGCACCTCAATTTCCTATTCATGCCTCATCTCAAAAATCCTGGTTTATATATCTTTCTATTTACCACATTAATTCATTTTACTCAGTTTCTTGCTAGATTAAAATTTCAAAACCGAACTTAAAACATCGCAGTTCCTGGTTAGAAGGATTTTAATATGTAACCACTGGCAGCAAGAAAATACTTTCATTTCTTGGTTAATACAAAAGGAATTAACCTCAATCTTACATTTACAACCTTACCTCTAACCTGCTATTGACATCACCCCACCCAATTTTCCAATACTTATACACAGATACAGAGACAAATTTCTACTCTGTTCAAAGAGGTCTGATTCATTGGCCCTGAAAAAGTCAGAAATACCATGCCTTTGAACTTTGACTATGTCTTTGTATTCTTTCTGATCAATTTAAATTAGTATCTTCCAAACTTTCCTACTAGTAAAAATGAAGGCGGCTGGAATGGGGAAGTTGAAGGTGAACAGATACTAACATATAGAGCTTTCCCATCTCTTTTTCCGTTCTTTTTTGAGTACTGGGGTTGAACCCAGTGGTGCATTACCACTGAAGGACCTCCCCAGTCCTTTTTATGGTTTTTTTTTTTTTTTTTTGAGACAAGGTCTTGCTGAGTTGTTCAAAGTTCTCGCTAAATTGCTGAGGCTAGCCTTGAATTTGTAATCCTCCTGCCTTAGCCTCCCAAGATGCTGGGGTTATAGGTATATGCCATCACGCTAGGCCCCAGAATCCATCTCTGAGCTGAAGCTGGATTAAAAACTCCTATTTAAAAACAAACAAACAAACAAACAAAAAAACCTCCTATTTTTTTATCACGCTCTCAAGGTAATTCTTATGACTGTACCTCCTCTCAAGGTACATCATCAATAAGGCTTCCCTGAATACTCTAATCAACCATGACCTTTACCTTCCCTTAATTCCTAGAGCTATTTTTGTCCATATTATTTGTACAGCATTTAGAGCGAGTGCCTTTATATTACATGGTAAATAATGTACCACCTATTTCCAAAAATGATTTAAGATAGCTATACTCTCCTGTTCATTTTTTAAATGAAATGGCCTGTTAATCTGATTTGAATGCTTAAGTTCTGAGGTTAGTGTTCATATAGCAAACTTTCTTTTTTCCAGTGCCTTACATATTCCAGATGCTCAAGAAGTTTCTACTAAGAAAAATAAAATTATTTTGGAGAATGTAAAATGGCCCCTTCTAGTACAATTCTATAAAAGTATCTACAATAGAATAAATGGCATACTTACACATACAGAAAGCACTCAGAAGCAAAACAACCTTTTACATATCCACAGGTCAATGTGGTAATATCTTTTTACCAAGGATCTCCACCCAATTAAAACTTAGAAAAATATTAAAGGATATCTTAATACCCAGAAATAACCTTATGAAATACTCTGACTTAATTTACTTTTTTGACATTTCCTTAGAAATTCAAATGTTGATAAAATAATTTATTTTTATGAACCACCTACCTTGTTTTTTTTACAGTGATGTTGCTGCTGAGTTTCTCTAGTCGACATTCTCCAGTATCGTGGTTAATAATCAAAATGCATTCCTTTAAGTAAGGTTTCCGTGAACCTTTGAAAACAGTTACTGGTGTAGTTGAACCCTGTTTAAAAAGTTAATTATCATTACTTTAAATTTAAAATAAAAATTCAGTTGGGATGGACTTTGAGTTCATATTTTTCTTAATCCATGCTACACTTTAAGCAATTTATAAACTACTTAAATTTATTACTCTGGAACCAAATAGTGTGGTTTAAGAAAGAGATGGTAAAACAAATAAGGCTGAGATCCTAAAGCTGCTATAATCTATTTTACAGGTACAGAAACAAGCCTTGAATCATATTTTTTGTACCTCTTCTTCTTTCTTATTGCTTCCTAAATTTAATTTTTAAAATTTGGCATTTTCGTAGTGGTATCTTCCTATGCATATTAAGGAAAATAAACATTATAAGGTATAACTGTTATGTTAAATCTACTGATTAACTGTAGCTCATTAAAAGTGAGAACTAGACATTAAGTGCTTCATGATATAAGAAAAAGTGCACAGCATCATATGTAGAATACTTTTACCAACAAATAAAAACTCCAAAGTCTCTCTTATCAAAAGTTCAAAGAATACTGCTCTCATTACGCCTTTAGATATATAATTACCACATACAGGAAAAATGGTGAAGGGAGAAACAAGTTAAATAATACTGAATGGAAGTAATTTCTTTTTTTTTTTATAATTTTTTATTTTTGAACAACCTTACAAGATTTTAACAAAATAATATAAAATGTGTATAAAATGTGAATATATTCTGGATATTGCAATTATCCCCAGGAGTGCCCCCCATTACCCTCCCTTATCCCTCCCTTCCCCTTCCCATTATAACTCTAAAAAAGTATTAGATTGTAAAGCATTACATCTTATCTGGATTTAAC
>PVKS010014928.1:28857-47282 GCA_004027875.1 Aplodontia rufa | reverse complement strand
TTTTCCTAAAAAAAAAAAAAAAAACCCCAAATACAGTGACATAATTCTTATACCTATGGATCAAAAGGATCCCCTAAAGCTCAGAAAATAAAGCTAAGAGTTAATAAATGTGATGGCATAAAATGAAAAAGCTTCTGCACAATGAAGGAGACAATTAAGAATGTGAAGAGCCTACAGAACGGGAGAAAATGTTTACCAGATACTCTCTGACAGTTGACTAATAATCAAAAAATATAAAAAAAAACTTGAAAAATTTAACACTAAAAACAGCCCAATGAATAAAAGGAAAAATGATCTACACAGACATGTCTCAAGAAGAAGAAATAGAAATGGCCAACAAATTTATGTAAAAAAAAATGAAGTTCAACATCTCATTAGCAATTACGGAAGTGCAAATCAAAACTACAGTGAGATTTCATCTCATTTCAGCCATCAAGAATATGAACAATTGGGCTGGAGCAGTGGCTCAGCAATAATGGCACTTGCCTCGCATGTGCAAGGATTCGAGTTCAAACCCCAGCACCACATACACAGCAAGTGTTAGAGAAATGAAAGTCACATGAAAAACTAAATAAAATTGGTTCCCTCTCTCTCTCTCTCATAAAAAGAATATAAACAATAATAAATACTGAAGAGAAGTGCAGTACAATTCACAATAGTCAGACTAAAGAACCAGCCTAGGTGTCCATCAATGGATGAATAGATAAAGAAAATGTGGTACATATACAAAATGGAGTTTTAGTCAGCCATAAAGAAAAATGAAGTTGTCATTTGTAGGAAAAAGGATGGACCTTGGGAACATTATGTTGGGCAAAATAAGTCAAACATAGAAGGTCCAGGGTTGTATGTATTCTCTCACATGTGGAAATTAGAGAGGAAAAAGGAAAAGTGGGGAAATCTCATGAAAATTAAAGGTGGATCAGTAGAATAGAGGTGAGGGATAGGGGTTGGGGAAGGAAAGAGGAAAAGGAAAGGGAAAACACTGGAGAATGACATTGGTCAAATTATATTGTTATAGTGTGCATGTACCAATATGAAACAGCATATCCCACCATTAGGTACAACTATAATGCACCAATTAAAATATGGAATAAAAAAGAAAACAAATTTCCCTGGTTACTCAGGGAGCTCTGTGGGCTGCACACATCTTCTTTGTGAATATCATTTGTGAGAGGTAGTTTGGAAAGAGAAAGTCTGCCATAGTAGACTTTATGAAATTCTCAGATAGACTTATATCTACATATAATTGCACATATTTTGAAGAATTCCAAAGATTTAAAACTCTCAAATAGAAAATATGCACATACAGAGTCACAATATTAACATCATTCAAGAATATGGGATGGCCTTTCATCACTGAGTCTACTGGGAGGGGTCCCTGTCACCTTCATGATTCTAGCAATTTCATTAGCACTTCCAGAATATCCTGTCAATACATTCAATTTGATTATTTTCTCAGTCAATAAAAGCTTGTCCTCCTCGGCAAATCTTTTGGGCCAATCTGTCTGACAATATTAAAGGTTAATAGGTCTGTAAAATGTGCAGTTTGACAGTGGGAGGCTTCAGTCCACACTGGGCACAGCTTCAAACCTTCCTTTCCCCCACACTTTTTTTTTGTTCGACATAGGCTTACGTATTGGAGGGAATTATTGTTACATATTTATGCATACATGGATACTGACATAGTGAGATAGTAAGTTAAGGCTGATCCTAGTACAGGATCTACCCTCTTCATCCATTCCCTGAACTCATGTCTCCTCTGTAATCCCCCCATACTATAATTTGAAATATATAATAATTGTTGACATTTCTGAGTTTCTCTGCCTGTCTGTGTATGGTTAGGGGCTTCTAATGGGAGTTGAGTATTCCATCCCCGATGCTTTTGAGGCAGGCAGGTTATTAGTCCCTTTTAAAAAATACATACAACATCTTATATTCTTCCAACAAATAAATTTTCAATAATGGCTACCCAATATACTGTCCAATCTATAGAGATCCTTGCTGTATGTGAAACTGGGATGGTCGGGGCATGAGGGAGGTTAAATTCATTAGACAAAGGATAGGAAAGTGATCAAGCATTCATGCCACTGCCACTTTCCCAGCTCTGTCTTTCTGGTTCTAATACACATCATAGCTCTTAACGTGAGGATAGCAGGAGGCTGAAGTGGCAAGTATTTTATAATTCTACCCAGAACTATTTCTCTATTATTGTAATCGTGGTGCAAAGTCTTGATCCTATAGTTTAGTAGGTTCATGAAATCCAAATAATTGATGAAAACTGACCTCCTCCTATTTGTGATTATATGAAAATTCATTCTCCCAACAAAGGAAGTTGACCCAGTGTCCTTAAATTGAAATGGTGGCCTCCGTGTCTTTCAGAGTTAAAGACAAGTTCTGAAAGTCTCTTTTTCCTTTTTTCCTAATCTGGGTAGCTAGGGAGGCCTCTGCCCCCTTCTTTGCCTTCACTCTCTTTCTTCCTATGCTCTAGAGAAAGCTGACTGGCTTGTCTCAGACTCGCAAAGCCACTTTCAGGGCTGAAGTTAGAAAACAGGCTGCTGTGGCTCGTGATTGATGATGATTTCTAAAGACTGGAAGACTGTCAAGTCTCCTTGGGGACCATCAGCTGGCAGTCCGAAGGTGAAATCCTGGCTTCAAGAGATGAAACCTTTGCAATGGTGCAGTTCTGTTTCTCGGGCCAGTCTATAAAGGGCCAATAATTCAAATTTGGCCTTCTAAATCTCCTGGTGAGCTTTTCTGCCAAGAAAGCCAAAGGAAACTTTGACTATTCATCAGCAACAGGGACTGATCCTTCCACATCCCAAGCAACTTAGATTTAGATTCAATGTCAATTTAAAACTGCTGTTTTTTTGTGTGAGGAATTTAATAAAAAATACCACCTAAGTTGATCAGATGGATGAGTGAAACAATAAAACTCTTAATAAGGGGTCAATAGATCATTATTTCCAGATATTATGCATGATCAGGGTCTGAATAGAGGGCCTGTACAGATGCTTTTTGGGTAAACAAACACAAAAGACAATTTTAGTCCAATATAAAACACTAAGCCTCCACTTACACATTGTGTGTTTTTTTTTTTAAAGACAGAGGGACAGTGAGAGAGACAGAGAAAGAGAGAAACAACTTTATTTAGTTTTTTACATGGCCTTAGTTGCTCCAACACTTAGTTGTGTACGTGGTGCTGGGGTTTGAACCCGGGTCCTCGTTCTTGCCAGGCAAGCGCAGAAACCGCTGAGCCACCGCTCCAGCCCCTACACATTGGTTTTTGTAGTTAAACTCGCTCGCTCTCTCTTTCTCTCTCTGTGTGTGTGTGTGTGAGAGAGAGAGAGAGAGAGAGTGCACATGTGCACTAAATGAAGGAGACTGGTTTTGGTTCAGTAATGAGCTGGGTTTTTTCTGACAAGGTTAAGGAAAGGAAATTTGGATCCCATACAACAGAGATTCCTAACCTAGTATGCACAGCACAATGTGACCTTGAGCTATATGGAACTCAGATCTTTCCCATCCACAATTACCATGGGAATTGTACCTTGCCCTCACAGAGGCAGACCACACAGTGTATGAGGCTTCATCACTTTCAGATTAGAAACTGCAACGTGCTTCCTAAAGGCAGCTGAAAATACCCATTCATGCTAAATGTAGCCATGAGTTATCTGCAGGTAAGCACTGGACCTGTCCCGCACCTTGTTCCACAGACATGCTAATCCAATAGCTCCCCAGGTATCATGAGAGAGAACTGAAATTGCATGACAGGGGTTCTCATGCTTACGCACCATGTGTCTGGGAATCATATAGGGAGTTTGTTTAAACACACACACCCATTGCTGAGGCTCACCTTAAGATATTCTGGTTCAGTCAGTCTAGCAACAGGGCCCAGGGTCAGGTGTATATTCAGAAAACACTGCAGGTGTGAGGACAATCCTTCGAAAAATGATGCCTGGAGGCTTTGTAGTTAGAAAAAATTCCAGTGCCTCTATGGCAATTAACTAAAGAATAAAGGAGAATCCATTGTACTGGGAGCATTCTGTGAAAAACAGGGATGATAAACCTGGTTTCGAGGGGGAGACCCTGGGTTTCCACAGACTGTTACAACTGGAGGGAGGTGGGCCTGGTGTTGCTTTCCAATTTTGTTTTTAAAGTGAGAAATACAGGCTTTCCCCAAATTTAAAATTTGATTTATTTTATTTTTTAATGCTAGGCAAAGCAAACAAAAATCAGCCTGTTGGCAGCTAGCTTGCAACCTCTACTTTACATTCTGCAGATGCTGTCTGTTTCCTGTTGCTTCTCTAGGATATTTACTCTCACTGCATCAAGATAAGGCCAGTGGTCCCCTAGTAACAGTCCCAAGAATCAAATATGATTGGCCCTCAATCTCCATGGGTTCTGCATCCCTGGTTCAACCATCCTCAGAAGGAAAAATATCTGAAAAAACATTGTCTGTGTTGAAAATGTACAGACTTTTTTTATTCCCTTAGTAACAAAGTATGATAACTATGTACATAGCATTTGTATTGTATTAGGTATTATAAGTAATCTAGAGATGATTTGAAGTACGTGGGAGAGTTGTGAAAGTTAAACACAAATATGACACCATTTTATGTAAGAAATTTGGGCATCTGCAGATTCTGGCAGTAGAAGGGATCCTGGAACCCGTGGATGCTGAGGGACAGGTGTATTAAACTGACAGCTGGGCACTGCCCATATAGACTTGCCTCTCCTTCAATCTTTCTAAAATGAATCTGGATTCACTTTCATGAGCTTGAGTTCTGGCCTATTTTTTAGAGGTGTATATGCTAAGAGAGAGGAATTTATGATGTGACTGATTAATTCATTATGGATTAAAAATACTTTAAGATTTGCATTTTTAATTATGCAAAAGAAATCTGGAAACCTGTAAGTGAGGGCAGAGCTTTAAGACCCAGAAATCAAAGGAAGGGAAAGTCAACCGCTCATTTTTTAAATAAGGAGGCACCATCTTGGTATAATCTCCTTCCCATGGGGAAAGTGAGAAGGTAGACAAGAGGGAAAAAATAAATTGTGCCTGGCTTTCCGTGTTGCTCAGAAGAGAGAGATGATTATAGTGTCTGCGACAAAAGAAGAGAAGCTGCCCAAGAGGAAAGGAAGATAAATTTGCTAATATTTTGCCTTCTTTCATAGCCTCTCCTTTTCTTTCCATTTTCCCAAATTCTACCTGTGAGAAAAAGAAATCAAATTCAACTTCCCAGCAGCTTTTTTTTAACCCCTCTAGCCCATATTCAACTTTTCCTCTTGATCCTTCTGTAATTGTTCTGATCCAAACACTATTTTACAGTGTTTACTACACCTAGCATTTGTAAGTGGTTTTTTCCAAGTTTGTGCCTCCATCATAACCACCTTACACGTACACAGTTTCTCTCTCCCTTGCTGTGGCAGAATAAAATGTTCAGCAAATATTTGTAATAGGAGACTTTAAGGTATTGCTCTAGGTCTTTGTTTTCTAGTATTCCACCTTTCTGTGATTCTCAACCTTTGAGTGTGAACAGGACCCACACTTGGTTCTAACCAATGACAAAAGACAATAATCATGGAGTGGATGTGATTACATTTGCGCAATTACATAAAAACATGATGCCCACCTTGCATGTCTCTGCCACTGAAGACAGCTGCAAGGAACAGAATTCTGCCAATATCCATCCACAGGAGCAGAGAGCTGGTATTACATTAGTGGAGCATCCACATGAGAACCCAGCCTGGCTGACCCCTGCGACAGCCTGCTGACCAGGTTCTTTAGTAAAACTGAACTCAGTGGCCCTGATGAGGCCAATCAGCCCTCATGAGACCCAGGTAAGAATGGAGGTGTTTTCCTGCAGCATGATCAAAATATACCTGCTGACCAGGTTTTTGTAAAACTGAACTCAATGTCATACTCCTACTTTTTCTTTCTGAAAGAAACTGAAGCCCTGCTGAGATCTGGGTCAAACACAACCTACAAGGAGCTAGTTGTAGTTAAAATTTTCTTTCCTTAATTTGGAAGGGTCTAGGCCCTAAAGAGTGCCCTTCAAATCCCCAACTTGCAAAAGAACAGGTACACTGCAGCTTGTCGTTAACCATGTTAGCTTATTATCTTTGGCCATTTCGGTTTTGCTCTATACTTCCCAGGTCTGGCAATTTACTCTTTGGCCTACATACAAAATTCTATTCCAAATGTTAGAGAATTTCACACCTGCCCTTGGCATTCAATTACTGGAGATGCCAAAGGGATATTATTCTTTTCCCAATTAAAAAATGCAAAAGTCAATTTCTAAATTATATGTGTGATCCGAAAAATACTATGATACCAAATCAAGTCTAAAAAACTCTTTCCTATCAATAGCTTTCTATCACACTGATAGATATCCCATGCACACACCTAAGGGACAATCATGCTGGAGCAGTGATAATTGCTGACCTCTCTGCCTAAGGAATTTTTTCTCCTCCAAACAAACATCAGTGCTTCAAAGTCCTATGACTTTTAAAACATCATTATGGTCTGTATCACAAAACACTGAGAAAGAATATTGTAGGTTAAAGCTCCCAAAACTTGATTCATTTACCCTCAAGGATTCTATTTTTTTGAACCTTGACATTTTTAGGCCTTGATGACATCATTAGGTAATGACTCAATTGTCACATGAGGGCCCTGTGTTTTAATCTACTTGTTTAAGGGAAATGTATCTCTTTATTGACTTCCTATGTAGTTACAGAAATGGAAGGATTAAAGATCCAGTCCATTACGTAAAACAAATAAACAAACAAAAATAAATAGAAAACACCCTTACAAGAGTGCTGCAATTTTTAAAACGTTTACTGGAGAGAGTTTAGAGCAAATTTTCCTTCCGTGTTAATCATGAATTCTTCTTCCATCAAACTGTTATATCCTTTATTTGTCTCAATAGTAAATCTGAAATTCAGCTATTTCTGAGTGTCAATGAAAGCCGACATGGGGACTGGAGTCCGCAAACAGTAGCACTGGGAGAAACAGATGTAGGGCAGATCTGTCAGGCAGCCTCAGTAACAGGCAGCCAGCAATGACCACCAGCGTCTCACATCATTAAGCAATGTCTTACTGTGATGTCATGCACGGATGTACAGAGTTGTAAGCCTTTCAAAACAGACAGATTGTCAGCATGATAAAGTGGATACAAACAAGTTCTTGAACAGGGATGACTAAAGTGTCGGGGGGAGAAATGTCACTGAACTAAAAAGGGATCCAAGCAGAACTACCAGGAATTGACACCATTCTGAGAGCAGAGGTAAACAACCTTCTTGCCATTAGATATTTTTCTATGCTGATTAGCAATTCCATAAAATATTCCTGATCTTGTAATCGCCAGATAAATAGTTCTCATCTACAGATGTCAGAACTAAGTTCTTAATTGCTGTAAATTAGTGAGCAAACACAGGTTTCTCATTAAACCCATTGCACCCCGTATGTTAAAACAGAATACTGTCATTTGTTTTCCCTCCTGGCATTTGAATCAGGAGCATTCTTCTTATATCCTATGTATAAACGGAAAGGCAGAGAGAGATGGCAAGGGTTATGTGTGGCAGGTTCCTGTCCTTCAGCAGTGTGCTTATTCTGGGAGAGACAGCAATGAGTTTTTTGCCTAAATTTTAATGAGCTGTATTGTGCCTCTACATCTATGCTTTCTTAAGAAAGAGTAAAGTGACGTCACCCCTCTCTGAAAACTTTTGCTTCTTTTGGAAGAAAGGATCACTTCCTTCCAGGTGCCTGCTCAAAGCATATGGGTCTACCTCCTGTCACCTGTATAGTGAAGAAGCCTAAATTGCTAAATTAAAAGGGAAGGGAAGGAACAGACTAAAATGATGAGAAAAAGCAAATGCTGAACTTTTCAAATTAGGTGAAGGTTAGACCAGGCTGGCCAGGAAGATCAGGGTCTGCACTATGGTTCTGTCTCTCACGCTGGACAATTTATGAGAAATGGGAGAAAGTGTGGGAGGGTTATATCAAGAAATGTATCAATTACCAAACTACAAATAAAAATAGCTCCTCTACACAAGGTTCATTAAATTTTATCAGCAAGTGTCTTGGGGTTTTACACTCAAACCACAGGTCATAAATTCACAGTAAATCCCCCCCATATGTTCACCAAACACCTGAAATCAATTTCTCTTCTGTTTGTGAACTAGGAATGTGATGCTCAAATTAATTATGCATGCAAAGTTAGTTTCTAACAAGGGCAGCTTTTTTGTGGTGCTGAAGGGTATTTATAACATCTGATATTTCAGGATAGCTCTTCTTCCATCTTAGCATTTTTATACTGGTATATGAGTCTAAAATCCCTTTTCCAAATTTGAACCCTAAAAAAAATTATAATTGGTAAATATCTTGTTATAATATTTGCAATTTCTGTAAATAATCCAAGACATTTATGATATGGAACAAATTATCTTAATAGAACAAATTGTCTTAATGTTGACTTAAGGGTTTTAAGATGAATGTACCTCTAGGTATGTACAAATCACCTTGAATTATAGAGAAAGCCTAAACGGAGGCTAAGCACTATATTTATATGTGTCTATGTGTATATGTGAAATTAGCTACTTAGGAAATATCATGTCATTTTCAGTTTATTTTCACAGTTTTACTCATCATGTATAATATGAAAAGAATTATGAGAAACTTATGCAAATCCCAAAGGCACTCACTTTGCTCAGCTGATAAAATTCATTTCCAGATTCTGACACCCATGATTTGTTGTCCATTTCACACCAATTTCAGTGTAATAAATCATAACAAATTAAAAACATACAACTCTGTTCTCTGGGTTAAAAAGGTGGTTGCCAAAGCTGTTAATCCTGCATTTGCTTCTGATGTGATGGCTCCAGCTCTCCGGATGCTTTATGGATCGCAGGGAGGTCAACTCTCCATCAGAAGGCCTCAGGACTAGATCTTGCTCTGAGTCTCTCTGTGGTCATTTAGTAATAGGTCTATCACTTTATAAGCAACGAAATCTCAGGACTGTACCCCTCGCCCCATTTTATTACTATCATCACTCTTCCTTATTAGCTTGTCAGTGGTTTCAGGCAGAAGTGAGAAAAATTTAGCTTTACTTTCTGAGGCTATTTCCTCCAGCCACAGAGCACACACGTGCACAGACATACATAACTTCAGGACCCAACAATAAGTACATGGAGAGAGGCATTCTATTGTGATACCTAGTGGCTTTCCACCTCTGGTTCATAGAAATAGTCCAAGCTAGTTTCTACCAAAAGGATTGCTAAATCTATTACAATCACGCCTTCAAAAAGGATTTGCTTAAAACTTACCACAAAAGTAATATTAGTCAGCCAGGCTCTTGTGCTATCTTTGTCTGTTTTGAGAAGAGATCTAACTTTTTTTCCCCAGACTGGTCTTGAATTTGCTCCTGGGCTCAAAGGATCCTCCTGCCTCACCCTCTCAAGTAAACCAGGACTTGCAATCTTACAATATCTAGAAGATTTTCAATGCAAAACTAATTATCCAAGAATATACTGAAGAAACAATATTCTAATAAAACCTTTAAAACATGATTTTTGAATATCATAAGAGTGCATGCTAGAGGCTAAAGTCCAGAGACTGTAGAAAGAGCTAGAATGAACTTCCTCATCAGGCCCCTCCAAGGGAAACAGAAATAGGGTACTGGACGGTAGAGCTCTGGGCCTCTGGAGTCTTCCTCACTCCCTAACAGGCAACCCTGCATAGGTTTAAGCAAGAAAATGATGCAAAAGAAAATGTTATCTAGGTATACCTCTGAATTTAAATATATTTAAGAAAATACCTATAAAATGTTATTGGCTATCAGAAATCATGGGTGCCATTTTTCTTTCCACATCACAAAAAGTGGTTATAAGTTGGGGTTAATGCCCAAAGTGCACTTTTCATAGATGTGTGATTTTCTTGAATTCTCTAATAAATGGCAAGGACATGTAAGGTATTACAATGGGTTAGTGAATTGAAGAAAGTTTGGAGATTATATTATTCATTCAATAAAACCATTGGGGATACAAAGGTTAGCCAGTTGTGACCCACAGTTAAAAGTCTGTGCTTCAAACTAAAATATATGTTTAGGTGTCTGGCCAAAGCAAATAGAATTCAAAATTATAAGCAAAACGATGATTTAAAAAGGGAGTGAAAGACAGGAATACATTATGAAACTTTGAACTAGAAAAGCAATGGGAATTAAATTGCAAAACCTGATGGATTTTGATGACAAAATAAAATGATTATTGTATTATTTTTCATATTAGAGAGATTTTATCATACAAGCATAGAAACTAATTATAGAACCATTATTTTAATTCTTTAATCATGAAATGATTACATAGAATTCAAGGCTAACATTTTCTTTGTTTCTGCATTCTCTGTCTGTAATGACAGCCTAATTGCAAAATGCTATACAATGCTAAACTATGTTATTTTTGTAAGATAAAATCTAATGCAATGCAGGGCTTAATTCTAAATTCTATATGTTTTTTTCTGAAATGACTCAAAAGAAAAAATAATGTAATAGGAATTATATTGTCTTTAAGTTTCATAATAGGCAAATTATTTAAGAACTAAAATAAAAAGTGTGAAATGTCTTTATTAACTGGTTTTCTAAAAAATAAAATGGATGTACCTAAATGATGCTTTTGTATGTATTACTAGTTTTTAAACATTTTGAAGATTAGAATACTTTCCTTGATTTTTTTACTTCTATTTACTTTATGCTCTTAATTGACTTCACAACTATTAGTTAATAACTTTCTGGATTTTATTTCTGTTCACAGTTTGGCCATGTCCCAACTTACAAGTTATTTATCTGTATAGAGAAAATTAATGAAACAGAAATGTCAATTTGACCTTTCATTTCAGTCTTAAAATATTACATGAGGAATACAAACCTCATGTATTTGTGTCTACAAACCATGTGACCAAAGTGTTTTGAAATTATAGATGTATTTTGAAAACCATAAAATTGCTTAATTTTCCCCCAAATAATACCAGTATATAATCTGTATTTAAAATGCTAACTAAGGATTAAAATGAAAGAATCTCTTGCTTCATTACATCTTGTCTCTATTACTGTCCAAACCCGTGAAAAATGTTTAAGACTTTCAGCCTTTCTCTGCGCTGTTTCTTTGTAACTTAACCTAAGACACTCAGAATGCATCAATCATAATTCCTGGTTTATGATACACTCTCATCAATGATTCTTCCACAATTCACTTTTTCCATTTTGTTCATGATTTTTAATACTGTATTCAACATAATGAAATAGAAATTATCAATATGAATCTTTTACATGAAGGAAGCTAGGGATTTTGCAATAATCCAAATTTAACTGAATTCCTCTGTATTTAACTAAATATTTCTGAATCATATCACTCTGCCATATTTACATATCTGCTGACTTTCTAGTAAGGTAGATGAAGCATTAACTCCCACATTGCAATCCCAATGCCCACACCCAATTACCATCTCCCACATCCTCCCATGTAGTTGTAGCACAACTTCTGTGAAAATGATTTTGCATTGTTTATTTCATTTATATAAATGTCATTCAGTGTTAATTCACACAGGGCACTATGATTACAGTGCTTTTCTTCTGTGATGCTCTTGATTTTTCTATTGCTTGGTTTTCTCAGAGCACATCTCTGATTTTCTTCCACACTATAATTCCTTACACTACAAATTTCGACAAGATTGAACCTATTATAGTTTATCATTCCCCAATTTTTTCTTGGATCCCTCCAATGTCAGGCACTCTTCTTGCATGCTCTGATATGGACTGGTTGCTCCCTAGTTCCCTGTACAACAGAAGTCCTGACAACTTCCTTCATCATTATCCTGGAGATTATTAGAGGAAACGTTCTATGGTTTCCTAAAATGAATCAAATCAAAGCAAAACATTTTATGTACTTATTTCCATAAAATATATCTATTCTACCATCAATACTCATTGACAATTTCGCTACATGTGGAACTGCAGGTGAAAGAACACTACCCTTCAATATTGAAGATGTTGTTCCATTGTCTTCTCACTTGCAATGTTACTGTGGAGAAACCTGATGACATTTTGATTCCCAACTCTTTATTACATACATTTATAGGGTTGTCTCTTTATGATATTTGGAAAATTCATAATGCTGTTCCCTTTTTAAAAATTGATTTTGGGGGCTGAAGCAGTGGCTGAATGGCAGAGTGCTTGCCTGGCATGCATGAGGCCTGGGGTCCTCACACCACATATGCACCACATATGCAACTGTCAGAAAAACAAAAGCCAGATGAAAAATTCAATAAAATTGATTCTCTATTTCTCTGTCTTTAAAAAAATAATAATTTTGCTGGGTACTGGGTTGGTCTTCAATCTGGAATCTTATCAAGTTCTGGAATTTTTTCTTTTGTTATTTCTTTAACACATCATTCTATTTCAGAAAGCATATTAATGATATGCTGGACTTCCCAGAATGAACTGCAATTTTCATTTCCTCTTCTTGCCAATATAATGTTCTTTGTCCTATATCTCATGTTTTACTTTTTGGGAAAATTTTCAACCTTATTTTTCAAGATTTTTGTTGTGTCTCTTAATACTTCTATTATATTTAAAAATTTTGATAGTTCATTCATTTTTTATTTTTTATTTTTCCAATGAAACAATATAATATATTTATATTCTGAAAATTAGATTTACCCCCTTGAGCCCCCCAAAATTACCCACCCTTATCCCTTCTCCCCTCCCCGTTCCTTCCCAGTACATCTCTACAACTGTCTTAGGTTGTATGTCACTACACCTTTTCAGGGTTTAATACATGAGAGTTGACCGCCTTTTGCAATTCATATTTTTAAATTATCCTTTCAAATAGCTACCTGTTCATGTTTGGTGACTGCAATATCTTCTCTTATTTCAATTGCATATACTTTTTTAGTTCCTTAGTAGTTTTCGCTTCCCTGTATTTTATGTTTCTTCCAAGTTCCTGATTTTTTTAAAAGCTCATTATTTTAGAGTCAGCCTTCCATATTAAGATTTTTCTCAAATGTTTTATAAGCATGCCTGCTCTTTTGTATTTAGGACTAAAGTACACAGACATACACACACAGATTAGTTACTGTGTGTGGACAGGGTTCATGGAATGGTGTGTATTATTATAGGAAAGGGACTGGAGAGCCACTTTCTTGGTTGGGATTTTTTTTTCTCACTGTTGATGGGAGTTTATTTATTTTTTATTTGTTAAACACGGTCTTACCATTAGGAGGGATTCATCATCAAACAATCAAGGACAAAAGTATAATGACAGAACAAGCCAACCCTGGTGCCATTCCATGGTTTCCCACTTTGGGTTCCTCATGGTTCCATGTTTCCCCCTATTTAAATGCCAAGTTAATTGGATTTCTCATGGAAGTCAGAGGTTCCCCTCTGATTAGATTCCCCTGTACTACCTCCCTCCAGTCTCCTTGATATTCTTCCGTTTTCCTTACCCCCTCCCTGCCCTACCTACATCCCCTAGCCTCCTAGGCAAGGTTCCCACGATTGTGTAAAAATTCATACATGTTGAGGTAATTGTTAGGGTAGCATCTATCATACTGTTTCTGCTTGTATTCTAGGTTTCACAAATGAGAGAAAATATTCAGCCCTTGAGTCTCTGAGACTGGGATATTTCACTTAGCATAATTTTTCCCATCTCCATCCACTTGGCTGCAAATGCCATAAAAATCATTTTCTCTGATAGCTGAGTAGTATTCCATTGTATATATGTTGGTTGGGAATTTTTGTCAGAGTATAAGGTTCCTTCTCTGGGGCCATTCAGTTTCTCCCCAGTCTTTGGTCTTGGGTACACTTGGTTCTTGACATTGTGGGGTCACTCTGTCATCACATACTGAATAAATAGATAGCAATTTTTATTAAAAATAGAGTCAATATTTCTTCTTATTCCGTTGCTTTAGATTGACTTTTGAGAAGAAAAGAGGATGAAATACCTTTACAACCTACATTATCATTGGATTTTCTAGTTTGTGTTACTGTTAATTTTCAATTATTTCAAATAAATCCAACATTTTTTCAAGAACAAATCTAGAGCATGGATACTTACACTATTTTTAAGTATATAAAATATATGGAGGTAAACTTCTAAAATGATGATAGTTATTAGTTACCAAAACAGGATAATGTTCCCAATTACCCAAAGAACTTTAGGGATTACTTCTGTAATTTAGAATATATGTAGTTAACTTGAAGATAAAACTTTTAAAGCATTGAATTTATAATTTCCAAAGCTTCAAATATAAATATTATTTTTAAGATTTAGCTAAATTCTTCAAAAATTTTCCCAAGCATATATTCTGGCATTATACTCAAAATAGTTTTCCTTTCTTTAATATGAGGTGAATCTTACAGTTTGTCCTTCAGTGTTTACTACATAAATTTACTCCCACTGGTCAATGTGATGATTCTTACAAGCAATTTTTTAATCCTCTATTCCAATGTGTGCTGGCCTTCACTCTTAATTCTCCTGCCAAACAATGACCGGCTCCTATTCCAATGTCTTAAATGATCCCACTGGTGACGGTGGTGAGAATGTTGCATGATTTTCCCACAGTGCAGCCTCTCCACAGCTATAGAAGCAAGCGTTGAGATTCCTGCTCTGGACTCCAGCACTTCCCAGGACCCACAAAGCTGATGCCACTTTTCCAGGAGATGCACACCTTTTGCAACTGATACATGTGAATCGATATAAGCAAACTGAACCTGATATGAAATCCTGAATAACCATGTTCTTCAAAGAGCCAGTTCATAATCTAAAAATTTACCCAAACCCTTTACTTTTTCATTCCTTGAGTTTGAAAATATTTCTAGAAACCAATAAGTGCCTCTTCAATCTTGAAAAGGGGGAATAACGGATATTATTTCATTGGAAAAACAGTTTGAATTCTCATGACCTTTAATTCTTATTATTGAGCACTCTGAGTAAAAAAAAAGGAAGAATTGAGCTTAACTTCCCTCCGCTGTAGTCATGAGATGCTTTCCAAAATCTCTTTTGTTTTCTCACTATTTTTCAAATTCCCAGTAGCAGCACTTTTATAGGCATCTATGTCTCTCTCCTAAAACTGCAATTTGTAGACGTAATGCTTATTGTGGGTTTGCCTGGTTTCTGATTCAATAAGACGTTATTGTATTGTTGCTTAATATGTGATTTTAAAATTACATTGCAGCTGATTAAAATGAGAAAAACAAATCTTTGTTTCTTTTGTAGGCATGGGATCGATGAAGAATTTTTGTTGTTGTTGTTCTTTCCCTCTCTAATTAGACCTTTCCCTCCCTAATTTCAGGGATTTTTCAAATTTCTAAAGCAATAATAAATTGAGATACTAACTTCTAGACACAAAGTATTTAAAATGTGGAGAAGATCCTTTTGACCTTTATAATTTGCTTTATTCATTTACGTTGAAAATGTTGTTCAAAGATTTTGACCCCTTACCTTTTTGAGAACAATTCCCAATTCAACATCTTTATATATTTTAACAAAAATTTGTTTTTCTCTTTATGCATAGAATTTTTTATCTACTAGTAGGAAATGACTGGGTAAGCAGGTAGAATAACTTTCCAGCCAAGGTGCTACTGAATCATGAGCAGGAAGGTCAAAGGTCACTGGAATTCAGGTGCATATTTCAAAACCAGCCTTGATGTCCGAAGGCTCAGGAAGGCTGGGACAGGGCCAGCTTCCACCTGAGGACAAAGGAAAAAAGAATGGTGCAGGCATCTGGTGACACTCAGGATGGTCCTTTACAAGCACATTGTAATACTGCCTCTTCTGCATTTCATACTTTCAACTGATGTCCAAGTGCTAGTGTGCAGGGAAGCTATGCCAGAACCAAATGGAACTAATCATGCGTTCAGTAGTCTCAGAAGCCCAGAATGAGCATGGAAGACACTGACAAAGAAATTGACATAGATAGAGTTGGGCCATAGATTTAGATATAAATATCAACAATTTTCTACGCCAGGCACTTAAACTAAAGGATGACTTTGGAACTTCTTGAGTTGCAAATGGAAGACTTGAAAAATATAACAAAGTACAATCTATGTTTGTCACAAGCCAGCCATCTGACATGAAGCTGCACTGAGACTCAGAAGTCACAGGTCTCTGCAGACACCGTTTTGTGTCGTCTTTTCTCATATTGTAATGTCTCTATAGACTGGCACTGATATTGCTTCATTTTGATATCATAATAGTGTCTCCATGGATTTTAGCTGACATTTTGTTTTGACATTATGTTACAATAGACCTCCACTGACATTTCATTTTGTCACCGCAACACAGTTTCTATAGGTTTCTGCTACATTATTTTGTTTTGACATTAAAATGCCATCACCGTGGTCTTACCATGACATTGTCTGGAGAACTTTATGAGGAAGATATGTGGCCCATGGAATAGATGGGTAAAATGGCACAATGCAGTTAATAAATTTGAAGATGTTTTTGATAAACACAAACCTATAAATCTATAAAGCCAGATTTACAAAATTTTTTCCAACTAGTCCTAGGTTTATCCCAATATGGATTCAGTTAAGGTGCTAATTCTCCACCTCTCCAATAAAAGCAGATACTACAATCACTTTTACACTTGAAGAACTTCAGATAATTAATCCTGTACCCCTCTCTGCTGTCAGAATTAAGATTTTTAAAACATTAACATGGTCTGGTTCTTTTGTGTTACAAAACTGCAAGAAACATTTATGGAGTCAACAATTACAAATTTCTACACTTATCATTTCAGGAACCATTGCTTATGGCACATTTTATGTATCTCTAAAAAGAAAAGAAAATGTTGTCGATTAAACTAATGTTGGTTATAAGAAGCACTCAATATCAGAGATTTCAAATTATGAACAAAGTGAATCTTATAAAAATGTGAATCTCAAACTGCAGTTTTGGGTAGAAATTACTTAGTAAATATCTTGAGGATTCAAAGCAGAATTCTCTCTTTCCTGGTAGTCATCTTTTCCTTTTCTGTTTACAAAATTATGCACATTTTCTATTCATAATAAGACTAAGAATACTGATTCTTTTTTTTTTCCAGGGCTGAGGACCGAACTCGGGGCCTTGCGTGTGCTAGGCAAGCGCTCTGCCACAAGTTAAATCCCCAACCTCTAGTGATTCTTAAAGCTGCATACTTCCATTTTATATTAGTTTAAATCCTCAGGAAAATATTTTATAGTATAATGGTATATTTTCAACTTTTACCAAAAAAAAAAAAAAAAAACAAACCAATATGATCATCATAATGTGAACAGTTCTGTTTTGGTTTGCAATCCTATATTTTAAAATGTCATACTATTTGTTATATAATTTTTCTTCTAGAAAGTATACATGTAAACAATCCTCCTAAATGCCATGGAAAATATTTCTATATATGATGTGATATATCTCCATTTATCCACAAAGATTTGATCCTAAGAAAATTCATGAATTTTACATAACCGTTCCTTTGAAAATGGTTATTGTGTTACATGCTTTCCCTGTTCAGATATATGGGGGGCTAAAAATACTGCTACAATTTACAAGTCGTAAAAGCATTCTCCAGATGAACTCATACATTTCCATTTATCATGGATTAAGAATTTTATTGTGGGGCTGGAGCTGTGGCTCAGCGGTTATGGCGCCTGCCTGACAAGTATAAGTACACGGGTTCGAACCCAAGCACCATGCACACAACAAAGTGTCTGAGCAACAAAAGTCACATGAAAATTTAAATAAAGTTGATTCTCTCTTTAAAAAAAAAAAAAGAATTTTATTGTGTCCTTTTTGCCTTGGCTGCCAGGAAACTGAATAAATTTAATGTCCAGCTTTCCCTATTGTATTTGTATCCTTTTAAACTCATCATAACAGCTATTTTAAAAAATGTTTCAAACAATTTTGGGAATTGCAGTGATCATAACTCACTTCTAGAGGGTACAATGACCATTCTGTTGAGTATGGAACATAAAGCCAAGAATTGCTTTTGCTGTTTTGAGTTATTTCTTATGCTTCTCACAGAAACAAGAGTTGGCTTCAGCGTATGTGATGAGGTATTATGTAACCCAGTGCCAAGCACAAACCAGCCACTTCATGAACACTGAATACCAGGAAGAAAACGACCTCTAGGTAGAGACACACAGGGGGTTGTTGTAGAGCCAGGACAGAAGTGACACTGCAGTGTAACTTCAGTGGTTAGTGGTGTGTGTGTGTGTGTGTGTGTGTGGAGAGAGTGTGTATGTGTGTGTGTGTGTGTGGAGATTGTGTGGTGTGTGTGTGTATGTGTGCATGTGTGAGAGTGTGTACGGTGTGTGTGTGTGCTGTGTGTGTATGTGTGTAGAGAGTGCGTGTGTGTGGTGTGTGTACGTGTGCATGTTTGGAGAGTGTGTGTG
>PVKS010014928.1:0-28757 GCA_004027875.1 Aplodontia rufa | reverse complement strand
TCTTAAGAAAGGGCTGGTTTTTCTTTCAGTAGTGGCTGTGTCCCAGGACTAGAGAAGCAAAAAGGAAGACAGAATTGCTCATGGAGTGGGGATGCCATGGGACATAGGTTGTGATGGGTTTGAGAGAGTGTGTAAAGCGACTGTGGGGCTCTGCCATGAAGGTTCAAGGCAGGAGATAATCGGTCAGCCTGAGCACAAGCCTCCCTTTCCCCGCCAGGCTGGGTCACAGGGCTGTGTCACCTGGGATGCTGGCAGGTGGTATCTGCCTCACTGATAGCAAGAAGAGTCTCCTCAGGCACTGTGCATCCAATTCCTCTCATGACCTCTGACTTCACTAATTAAAAGAAACTTTAGGGGTGGAGAGGTGGCTCAGCGGTAGAGCACTTGCCTGGCATGTGCGAGGACCCAGGTTCCATCCCAATACACAACTAAGTGTTAGAAAAACAAAAACCAGGTGAAAAAATAAAATTTATTTTTTCTTCTCTCTCTCTCTCTCTCTCTCCCCCACTCACTCTGTCTTTAAAGAAAAAAAAAAGAGGATTGGAACAATGGCTCAGTGGTATCATGTTTGCCTGGCATGCATCAGAACCTGGTTTTGAACCCCAGCACCACGTACACAATGAAGTGTTGGAGAAACAAAGGCCAGATGAAAAACTAAAGTTGATTCTCTCTATCTCCTTAAAAAAAAAAGAAAGAAACTTTAAATTAAACATTTGTTTAAGCTAAATATGACAGCTTTGGTATTTCACTGTCATAATCATCCTTTCCAAGTCCTAGTCCTAAAATTAACTTCCTATTTATTTGTTAGATTTAGACCTGTTATCAACTATGTATGCTCTTCATCCATTCTATGATTTGGCTAACTCTTCTCACGAGAAGAATAAAAGAAATAGAACAGATTGAACCTCTCTTGATGAGGGCTATGATTCACTATATTGTCAGTAAGTGTAGGTTTATACAATTTACTTTAGACAATTTCTTTCTTCTTCCTTCTTCTTCCTTCCCTCCTTCCTTCCTCCTCTTCTTCCTCCTCCTCCTCCTCCTCCTCCTACCTTCTTCCTTTTTTTTTTCCCATACCAGGGATTGAACCATATGGCCACTTAACCACTGAGTCATACCCCAGCCTATTCTGTATTTTATTTTGAGACAGGGTCTTGCTAAGGTGCTTAGGGTCCCACAAAGTTATTGAGGCTGACTGAACTTCTGATCCTCCTGTCTCAGCCTCCCAAACTGCTGGGATTATGGGCAAGCACCACCATGCCTGGCAGTTTATACAGTTTCTAAGACTCAATGATGTTATTATAAAAAATATTCATTAAAAACCTAATTGCAGATTTTCAATTTACTTATATACATTGCAAAAAATAAATAACTTGATAAACTTCTTCCTCTCCTTAAAATTTAGGATTATAAATCTCTGCAGGATTTTAGAAGTAATTCAACTATTAAAGATTTCACCAAGTAATGTAAGCTTGATAATGAAAAAAAAAGTACAAAAAGATAATGAGCTTTTCAATTTTTAAAAGAAAAACCCAGATTTGTTATCAATAACTGTGACTTTTGTCTATGTTTGGAAGATAAGATGTTTGGCACTATAAAGAAGAGAGATCTTTTCTTTTACAACACTTTTTATAATACCCTCATTCCAAAAAACATGAGTATACATGTGTGTATATTTGCAAATTTTCCAATTACAGCATGAGTTTGATGTATACACTTTTTTTTACCCACTTCGTATGCATTTAGGGGATGGCCTAGAGACCACACTCAAATGCAATCCATAAATGACTTTTGATGTGAGACACAATGTTCATATCTTGTCAAGTAGATTGATGTTATAATGGATGGAAAAGCTTAAATTTAGAAAAATGCAGGTATTCTCTATTTTTGCCACAATGTGTTCCTAGACACCACATTATAAAGTGAATATTAGATTTTCCTATAGGAGCAAGGTAATAATTGGAGGTTATATTTCTCACCAAGGAATCAGCTCTAAGATGCAGCAGCAATGAATCACATAAGCAAAAATGTAATCTCTAAATCTTTATAGTAATTTTAATAGTAAAAGTTGACTTCAAGTACCATAAAGTGAATTTAAATATATTCTATTTGTTACTCAAACAAGAGAATCCAAGGTTTTATAGTATGTAGGGCATACTGTATATGTGGTATGTATACAAACAAATATACACACATAATACAGTATTAAAGAATTCTTAGAAATCTGTCATGAATGAACATTCTAATAACCAAACATAATATTTTTAAACTGTTGGCTTTTTTTTAACCTAATGTGGCTTTGCAGAGAACCCAGATCAGATTTCTTAAAAGAAGGATATCTTCTAGTTAAACCTTTTACAGTTTTACCCTGGAGACGGAATGTACTTTTTTATTTGATTTTTCACAGGATCTCTTTTTTTTTTTTTTACTTCGGAAAATTTTCCCTATAGCTAGTAGACACTTTCAAAAAATCATCCCATCAACTTTAGAACTATTCCAAAATGATAGAGCCCGGTGATCACAGATTGTTCAACCAAATGCCTGAGCATGTGTTGATCTTTATTATGGATGGCATTCAATGCTTTGTTAAGAATCCCATGTTTGGGGGCTGGAGCGGTGGCTTAGCAGTCACAGCACTTGCCGTGCATGAGCGAGTACACTGGTTTGAACCCCAGCACCACGTACCCAATGAAGTGTCTGAGCAAGAAAAGTCCATGAAAAAATAAATAAAATTGATTCTTTCTCTCTCTCTCTTTCTCACTGTCTCTCTCTCTCTTGGAAAAAAAGAAAAGAAAAAAAATCCCATGTTTTAAAAACCCAGCAATGGTCAGACCACCATGGACTAAGACCTCCAAAACTGTGAGCCTAAATGAACTTTCCTTCCTCTAAATTGTTCTTGTCAGTTATTTTGGTCACTGCAACAGAATCTAACACATATTTGCGTATCCTTCTTCTAGTTCAGACAGTAGCTGTGAATAGCACTATACAGAGAGTTAAAGGCAGGGAAAATAAGATACAGGTGTTAATTACATGGTGTGGAATAAGTGACTGATGACTCAAACCAAAACTCAGGCTAACAAGTATACTCCATGATCACAAGGTCACTGGTTTTAGAATTCTCCATTCCTATATCAGGCAGTTTAGGACTGGCCTCTTTACTTTACTGGTGCGGAAACTGAGGACCACAGAGGGCAAGAACAATACAGAGCTAACCGCCTGGGCGATGGCAGAGGTGGCACAATGCAGGAGTAGGTTGGGTTCCTGACCAGAGCTTCTCCAGCTCTTCTTCCTGGCCTAACAGTCTACAGCTAATGTCTTCCTGATGCAAAGAAATTAGGGGTAAATTTCTAAAATGGGCCATACTTGAATTAGAAGAGCTCTCTCTAACGCACATATGTAAAAGTAAGAAAAAAACCCAGACTTTTGGTCATTTTAATTGAAATCTGCTAAAAGCCATTTAAATTGATGTACTTTCATTGTCCAGACATGTTAATAGTCAGTTTAATTTAATTTTTTCAGGAAAGAGGAATTAAATATTCATCTAAGTCTAGAGATTTTTAAACATGTATTCCATTATTTTACCTGTGACTCCAGACAAACCAAAGCAAATCTCTTTTTTTCCCCCTTACCCATTAACATAAGTAAGCCCTCTGCATCTTTTGGTATAACTCAAACCAAATGATGGCACTATTTACAGTATCTGCTTTAAAAGGGCATAGTTCCCATTCCTATTTCAATTAAAGCCATTGTGCAATTATGCTTTCAAGAAACAATTAACAGAGGACAAACCATTTCTCTTGCTCTAGCCTTTTTAGAATTGGGTAGCAAGCACCCTTTCTTACCACCAGTGGCATTGAAGTAATTATTTAATGTTAAGGTTCACTTCCTTGGGTGTAAATTTTGGTTTTAGTTGACACTAAAAAGAAACATCAATTTATTAGGAGATAAAACTTGTTCTTCAGTAATGGAGCAGCTGCATTCATAAATTTATTGCAGTTTAATGTTCTCACACATAAAGCAATTAGAATTTTCTGACAAATAGACTTGACACTGAAATGATGTGCGTGTCCTGGTGGGGATGACCCAGAAGATGTAAAAGCACAATGTGAGGTTTCCACGAAAAAGCCCTCTGTAGAAATGTAAAATATTAACAGTATGTGTTGGAGAAATGCAAGCAGAATTCTCCCCTTAAAGAGTTTGAATAAAATGATTGAAAATTTTATAGTCCTGGAAATCCCCCTCAGCACCCACATTATAAGCTTTCCTGGCCATACCTTAACAATGTCTGGATGGAGCCTGCCTGGGCTCTGAACAAGCAGTGCCACAATCTCAGGCAGGCATAATCTGCTGTTCCTTATAAACGAGAATGGGGCTACGCAGGTGAGAGATCGCAAGGACTCCATTGCTGGGTCACACTTGGCGGGTAGGAAACTAAAGCAATTCACTCAGGACTTCATTTCACTCCAGACAGCACCCTCATCCTTCACACATTGCCTCTTATTTTCAATGGGAGGAAAAGTGGATTATTCTCTGTACCCACCCCCATCCTCTGCCCACAAGCAATATGCTTGCTATTGTAGTAAATGCCTCCAGGTGTTGATACTTGTGGGGTTTGAGAATGTTTTTTTTTTCTCACAGTTAATTTGGGCAGACTGAGACTGAAAACTGCTATAATATATTTCTGTAATTTGCAGCAACAATTACCACTGTGACGTATTATGTACCTATTAAGTGCCAGGCTCTGTGCAAATCTCTACAGAGATGAAAAAATGGTTCCTATACTCAATGGTCAGGAAACACAATAAGAGATAAGGTTTTAAATAATAACAGATACATTTTGTGTGTGTGAAAATAGGAGGAGCGAGTGACCATTTCTTAAGGGAATGGTAAAGATTAGGCCAGATGCATTTTCATAGATTCCTTAGATTTGGTCTGGGCCTGAAGAGCAGAACAGGAATTATTCAGGTTGAGAGAGATCAGTCCATGTGGAGGTAGGGTAGGACTGAGAGGCAGCAGGTGGTCAGGGGGCTCTGATCCAGGTCCTGGTTATTCCTAAGAAGCTGAGGTGTCCGACTCAACATGACTGATGGAGCACATACATGTAGCCCCAGCTCTCTCCTATAATCCTGCTAAAATGACTGCAAAGAATAAAAGGTCTTAAAATCACAAGGCTAAAGGGAGTAACAACAGAGGAGACCATGGCAAATGAAAGATAAGGTTTTGGAAGCCAGATGGCTGATGGATGAGACAGCATACTGGAAACTGTGGAAAGCCAAGCTTATATATATATGAAATATGATAAGAGGCAGCGTGTTGCTTCTGCAGCACCCCAGAAAGACGCAGAGGCTGGGCACTCCAGGTCACCGAAGACAGGTCATGGGTCCCAGCAAAAGATTATCCAGTGGCATTTTTGCTTTTCACAGCGTCCACTCCCTTTTTAATCCTCAGAAGCCACAAACCCTTTGAAAACATGTGTGCACACACACATATATATTTATTACATATGGGTTTATTTATTTATTATTTATTTTGGGTTCGAACGCACCACAGCAGCAGCAGGGCCAATGAAGCCACTCAGTGGAGAAGTGGCTGCCAGTGGTGAAGTACAGAGGCTCTGTGACTTGAGCATCCGCACTCTAGGACGCTGCGCTCAGGAGCAGGCAGATGGCAGCACTGCCCATTCACAGCATAGGTGACTTGAGTTGGTTCCTAAAGCAGTGTGGTCAGCACAGCTGCTCAGCATGGACCAAGCTCCACATCAGACCTGGGAGCACTCTCTCCTCCGGTATATGAGGCAGTAATTTCAGTGGGAAGAGAGCGGGACTATGAGAGACAAATGACCTAGAGGCTACGGATAAGTATTAAACTGGATGAATAAATTTCATAATTTTCAAAAGCAGCTACATGTCCTGGATTTTGCAGGACATCCATAATTTCAAATCCTCTCTGCTCATGGTCAAACGAAATGAGCCATGTTTAGTTTCTAAGTTGTAACAAAATGGTCTACAGTGGGTAAGGCATTCAGAGGGAAGGGCTTTGATGCAAATGCTCCCATGAGAGCACTCAGAGGTGATGCCTGAGAGCTGCAGGTCAAGGACCCGCGTGAGAAGGCTGCTACCACTGGCTCCCACCAGGGTCTCGGTGAGGAGCCCAGCTGCTGGCCCTGCGAGGCAATGGCAAAGCTCAGCAGGGCCCTTGTGGCTCCCATGTTCTTCTCATTGGACCAAACCACCACCCAGGCTCTTATTAAATTCCTCATATCTTTGCTTTACATGAATGGGAAGAATAGCTTCTGCATATTTAATCTCCTTACTATAAATACCTAAGGGAAGGAAAACGGTGACAATGAAGGCACATCCCACTCAATTTATTCCTGTTGGCATTCTTTCAGAGGAAAAAAGGAGGAAAGAAAAAATACGAGCCCTTGAGTTTGAATGCAACATGAAAAACCCTGTGCTGAATCATGAACATGATTATTATATGAAAAGATTCAGAGTGAATTTTAAAATCTCATATTACAGCTTCTTATAACTCCTGTGAATAGTTGTGCCTAAATCTCCGCAAATTTATACAAGAACGTGCAAAGATTTTCAAACTCAGTGGGGATGTTAAGGGTGGTTTGGAGCAGAAGATTCCATTTTGGATGAGGCAAGGTCCCAAGGACACCCATGCCCTCCAGCCGGCTGAGTCAGAGGAGGCTACTCACACCAACCTGGTAGCTCTGCTGGTCCTACGCGGTGCCCTGCAGCTGTTTGTCTGCTGGAGGTGTGTCTCTCCGGAATTAGGAAGTTAGCTTTTTGAAAGCAGGGAGCTTGTCTCCTATTCATCTGTGTTTCCTTAGTCCTGATGCTAGTGCCAGATGAGTGATAGCTCATGGATTTGCTGAACGAATGAGAACCTCTGATATATGCTGTCCATTGAGGCATTTCTCTTTTCTCCTATTTTCTTTACCTTTCTTGTGTCGTATTTATGTCCTGTGTCTACAGCTCCCAACATAAAAGATCAAGAGGATATGGACAATATGTTCCCCATGACACCAGCCAGAAAGGACTCTCTATACTCAAACCATCTCTATACTCAAAACATTTCATAACAAAACTGTTTTATGATTCATCTATGAAGCTCAGACTTCATATTTAAAGTCCTCTAGAGGGTTACCCACTACAACCACATACACTCCAATGAAGCACTTACACATACATATAAAACTAAGACAGATTATGAAATAAAACTGTATTTCCAATTTAATATGTTCTGTTCTATCGTATTCTCTTTTTCTTTCCTTTTTTCATTTATTTATTTATTTTTGATTGATGGGGATTGAACCCACAACTTCACATATTAATCACATGTTCTACCACTGAGCTATACTCCCCCACACCCCCGCAGCCTCCACATTCCCTTGAAAAATTGCTGATGCCAACTTAAGACAATTTCATGACCTGACATCAGGCAGTAAACCACAATTTTAAAATTGCTGACCTAAAAGTTACCTCTCACTTAATTTCAAGATGGATGCATTGATATGACTCAAAGGTTATATGCATTATATGACTCAAGACCCATAAGGTAGGAAAGTTAAAGAACCCAAAATATTTTGGAAAAATCTCTCTTGGATTTCTTCTTTCTTTAGTGTCTCCGCATCTGTGGTTTTCTAGGACACCTTCTGCGTGTCTGATTCTCTATGCTCTTACATTTCCCATGTAGCTAAGACAGGGGACAAGTCCGAGCAAGAGGCAAAGGGAGCCCAGGAGAAACAGAAAACCAGCCCCTGGTCAGGTCTTACTGGGCCAGTTCAAGGTTCATTCTGAAAGGCCAGAGGAAGCTCCTAGAGACCCTGTCCTGGGTACCACATAGCACCAACTAAGAAGCCAGGTCCCAAACCTTATCTAGTGATAAAGCGTGTGTATGTGTCATGTGCCAATGAGAACTTCTCCCCACGACACTAACTAGCAGAGCTTTCTGCCATGAAAGAAGTCTTCCAAACTGGAACTGTTCATTCTGGTTTCATTGAGTAGCTTTGGAGCCCTTGACATGTGACTAATTCAAAGGAGGAACTGAATTTTAATTTAACTTTAATTAATTGAAAGTTAAAGAGCTATGTGTAGCTAGAGGATTCCATATTGGATAGCACAGTCCTCATACTTATGAAAGATGGGTGAAAGGGGTGAAGGTCAGAGTCTTTGGGGGAGGTGGAAATGTGGAGACCCTGGTCCTGGCCATATCTTTTCATCAGATATTTCCAAGAATGAGGACTAGATTGCAGCACTTGTCATTCTCAAATCTTGAAGGACAAATGGTTTGTGGAACCCAACAACAACAGAATTTTAGCTGTAAAGGGTTTTTTGTTTGTTTGTTTGTTTTTATTGTAATAAGCAATACATTTCAACCATAACTGTGGTCAAAGGTGTTGTATAAGTTATGTGTTCTCTGAAGGGCAGAGAAAGCAAGAATTTAGTTCATTGCAGGTTTTGGAAAGACCTAAGTTTATATTCTGCTCCACCACTTACTGGCTGTAAAACCTGGAGCAAGTTATAAATGTTCTTTTTAGCTTCCACAGTGATTCACAGGCTGTTCTGAATAATGAACGGATTGGCATAAGGAAGAGAAGCACTTGGTGTGGTGGTTGATGAAGGTGCACATGGTAGTTATTCACACCACTCGGTGTGTACCCAAGCAGATGAGAAAATAACTCTCTCACTCCTACTATCATCTAAGTAACATAGGTTGAAGTCTGACTTTATTTCTTTACATCTGTGCAATTCCTAGAAAAGAATGAGGTAATAAAAAACATGGTGGGACATAGAATAATCTGAACAGCAAATTTCCCAATTTCTTGAACGTAGGGAACTGGTAAATTCCAAAAGCTAGAATATGGTTGAACAAAATTTAAAGGTTTCTGAGCTATAAGACTGTTTCTACAAGATCCTTATTCATTAGTGTATCTACAATAAGAAGAGCTAACACAGCAATTTAGCTCCTTCTTAAGTACCAGGCTGTGTTCTGGGCACCTGTTCCTTAACAAAAATTATAAAAGGTGAGTTCTATTATGCCTATTTTATAGGTAGGGTAAGAGAAATGCAAAGGCTAGTTAACTTGTTCAAGATCACCAGATAGGACGCAGAGCTGGAATTGTGTCGGAAGAGTACCCTCTTAACCACTGCACAATACTGCCTCTGTATGAGGAGTGGATTCATGTGGAGTAGAGTTATCTTAACCTATTCACTGAGGAACATGTATTTAAAATAAGATAGCATATTTGATATTGTCAAGGGTACACTGGTAGATGAAAAATCATAGATGCCTAGGGAGGAAGCAGATGGACTCTTGAAAAAACAGACCAAGATATTTTAACAATCTGGAGTTATTTAATGCAGGGGCAATCAGTTCTTCATACCTTACTAAGCCGAGGAAATACTCAATGCAAATAAATGGTCTACACCCATAAAGTATGGTTCAACTATCATTTGAATACACTGCTGAAGAGGGTAGAGGCTCATAAGTACTAAATTTAATATAGGGAAAGACAGGTTCCTAAAAGGAATAAACTTTGGTTCCTTGGAAGATTTACTATGTCGTATATGTTCACATTGTCATGCAGAACTAATAAGACTTCCATAAGTAATGGAAGGTTGATCAAAGTGCCTCTTTAAGGGTTTCTCCACAAAACAGAATAGACAGCTAGGTGCAATCAGTAGGTACCAACACAACAGAATTCAAAAGAACTGCAATTTCAACATTGCTGTTGGATACATTTTTTAAGTGCTAAAATAATGGGCAATTGAGGCATTCTGAAATTAGATCTAACAAGGTGAATAATTGCTGAGCAAGTCACACTACTTTTTACAGACTGTTCTCAGACTGAACAAGATGCAGAGATTGCCTTTAATACGTATAAATCTTCTGAGATTGGTTTTGTGTTTGTATGTTCAAAGCGATTGCTCTCCAATGGGAAGAGAAGGCAAGTCTGTGCACCCCCAGACTTCTTGCCAACTTGCAGACTTTGATCATTCCCAGCATGAAGTTATCAATCAGCTGGACTAAAGGACGGAGTGGCCATTAACTTAGTGTAACAAGAAAAGGAGTGAAGCCCCTTGAGTCTTGTTTCTAGTAAACAGGCCCAACTGAGGGAGGACCTGGGGAGAAAATCAAAACGTGGCAGGCAAACTTTTAGGCCCATGAAGCCTAGGGAGAAGCAGTTATGAGGGAGAATTGAGTCAGCATGAATTGGGGAGCAGTATCAATTTGAATTCAATGCCAAGAGGGTAAGGAACAGATTCAAACATGTCTACAACATAAGGTGAGAGAATGACACTGTTATGCCTATAGGGAATGAGATGAATGATACATCTTCCCTAGAGTAGGAAACACTTGTGTATGTGTGCCTGAGTATGTATACATGTAGATATCAGTATATGCATATCATGCATGTACTGAGCATAAAGTAAACACTACAACAGGTATGCTTCCTGTCCTTACACAACAACCATGTCAATAAGAAACGAATTCAAATTGTGTTACCTGAAAGAAAAACAGGGTGTAATTTGACTTGAGTTCAGCTTGCAACACTTGCTTGAATTTTGACTTCATAAAACAAATTAATGATAAGTAAGTATCCCCTTTAACAGTTGACCTATTGCACTAACAGAGCTCCACAAGCAAGGAAAATGCTGTCAAATGGGCTTTTAAAGTATTCAGCCTGGCCACACACTTGACAGAAGTATGAGAACTCTGATTCATCATCCCAGCTCTGGGGGGCGGGGGTTGATGACAGAAGCCACCACCACGATTTCAGGGCTATAAATACTTCCTGCAAACAGCAAGTGGGTTCTGGTTGAATCCCAACACATAGAAGTCAAGAACCAACTAAGATTCCATTGACTCAGGAATGAGTTCATATTCCTCCTGATACAAGTGAGGGTGTGCTTTCCACATTTCCACACATTAATTTAAATGCTTTTGTGGCTATCAGGTGATCGACTATTTTTTAATTTAGAAAAAAAATGACTTGGGGCTGGAGCAGTGGCTTGGCGGTTTCGGTGCTTTCCTGGCAAGCACGAGGACCCGGGTTCAAACCCCAGCACCACATACACAATGAAGTGTTGGAGCAACTAAAGCCATGTGAAAAACTAAATAAAGTTGTTTCTCCCTTTCTCTGTCTCTCTCACTGTCCCTCTCTCTTTAAAAAAAAAAAAAAAGAAAAAAAGAAAAAAAATGACTTGTCACCCACTGAACCGAAGACAGGGGTTTAGGTTTGTGAAACAAAAATTATGGGAGGCCATTCATCTGAACCAAACTCCTGCGTTAGGCCCCAAGAGACCACACCAAACCAAAGTGGAGTCATTCTAAATGACTAAATGCTAAATGCCATATTATCAAACTGCAACATTAAGAAAGCAGATAAATCCCTAAATAGGCCAATTTTTCCCTGAAAATAGGAGATTCTCACCTACCTAAGTCAGTGTAATAAAGCAGTTCCTTCTGCCTTAACCTTACAAAAAGGTAACTTATAGTAAACTGATGTTAACCAATTAATTTTTTTTCTATTACTGTTTCCTTTCACAAATCGCATTGTTCTGCTATTGCACCATGTAGAATGGAAGCTGGGATTCATGAATCACATATATAAACTAATTAGATCTACAACTAAATTTGTTGTTCCCCTATCTTTTGCAAGACTGATACCCTTTTTGGGATTTAGAGTGCTCATAAACCCTGGGAGGGGCTGAATCTTCAACTAGGTGGTGAGTCTAGGGGAAGAGGCCTGTGCTCCTAGCCCCTTTACAGACCTATGAACTACAGGATGGAAAATTAGACAAAAAATAGAAATCCATGCAGGAGGACCCAGATTAAGACTTCTTGGATGAGATCATAGTAGTGTTGAAAGAAGAATTTGAAAAGGATGAAGAAGGAGCATGAGATTAAAAAAAAAAAACAGCACAGGCAGGAGGTGGTAAAAAAGGAATGTCAGTTTGGCTGAGACTCAGGATGCCCAACTCCTGAAGAAGAGTAGGAGGTCGTATTAGAAAGACATATGGACAAAATAATTTATAATGGAATTGGGAACTGCTAGGAATTTATTTTTTTATTTTTTAGTTTCAGCTTTATGGGTCTCTCCATTTTTCAACTATTCAATCCTGCCTTTCATGGTGCAAAAGCAGTCACTGGCAATGCAGGAATGAACAGGCACTGTGGGGCATCTGGTCTGTGGCCATACCTTGCAGACCCTCTTAGAGGATTTCAATAAGACCTGATCTGTTCAAGCACCACTGTGAGAGGATGACTGGGACGGCAGAGTGAGAATCACGGATGCTTGGCAGCAGAGACTGTAAAGGAAGGAACCCAATGAGAAACATCAATACTTTGAAGTCATGGATTTGTGTTACCCATACCAAAGGGCTCAGAAACAATGAACACCTGCAGGAAACTGGGAACCAGTAACAAAGTAACTAAACTGGGTTAATATTCCATCTGTTGGTTTAAGCAATTATTATTACTAATTCACAAAGGATAGCCATGGACAAAATATTCGTTAATTAAAATACCACACATAAAGGTCTACTTTGGAAAACAATATACCAGTAATATAATTTTTGCCTAAAACAGAAAAATAACCAGCAGCTATGTAGAAGATGGGGAATTGAAAATAAAGAGGCACTAAATAAAGAAAAGGAAAAGACCATGAAAAACATTTCTTCTGTTTTAGATCTACTTGGAAATACTAATGGGAAAACTTTTGTTCATCTCAAAAGCAGACACTTTTCATCGTGCTTCTGACATTATTAAACACACTGAAACCCTGTCACCATTTACTTCTGCAATTAGCAAAACTGCATGTAACTTCTGGATGCAACCTCCTTCATCATTCTTGTAATCTCTAGGAATTCACCCTAAATAGGTAATTTCAAAATATTCAATATCACAAGAATATATTTTAAAGAAATGCACTGCACAATATTTCTAAATATTCTAGAAAGGAATATTCTAAAGTTGTCAATAAAGAATAGCACTTGTTGAATTCTTTTCTGCAATATATGAGAATGCAAGACACCAGAAGTGAGGTCATCAGCAGAGGTCTCCAGGAACCTGAAACCAGTCATTTCTTTTGTTATGCTAAGAAATACTGGAGCAGATTTCACTGACAACGTTCACAGACAGATTTTACAGCTATAGTAAAAAGCAATTTGTAGTTTTACTGTGTATAAAGAATCCAAACTGTATGTGAAGTGGGTCTGTTTTAAAAAGTCACTAAATAATACTGTTAGTTTTCCTCCTAGTTTTGTGTGCACGCGCGCGCACACACACGTGCATGCACATACACAATGTTATTTATTTCCATAGTACACTTTCAAAAAAATTTTAAAAAGTCAAGGAGTAGCATTTCTGAATTCATTCATAGTAGTAAACAAATTATTTACTAGAAAGGGTGTCAAGCAATCATTTGCCCTTGACCCTCGACTTCAGTCAAATGAATGAAAGATATTTAAAATAGATAATAAACTTTTCCCCAAAAAGATTCTCTATGGCCTTTGGAAGTCCACCCTAAATATTTCACCAAGTTCTTTCGAAGATACAGACGAGACGTATAGATTCAGATTTCTTTTAATTTAAACACATTTCTCCTCATTTGAGCCTTTAGAGTAACGAGGAAAAACTTGTTACACTCACTCTCATAAGACTCTGTTTCTGAGATTCTGCACTAGGTCTCAATCCAGTCTTCTCTTCCATAAGCTCCATAAATTTCAATTATTCTTTAACTTTCACATGGAGTTTCTCATTCATCTCTTCAGTACTATCTGTTAAACTTTCCATCTTTTCCACTTTACAATTGCCCAAGAGGAAAAACTGCTCTTGATCTTTCACAAGGACAACACCGTTTTTTGGGGTTTTTTTTGTCTATGATCACACCTGCTGCCATCACACCTTCCTTTCCACCCTGCCACATTCTGGACATGCAATGAGGACTTTCCTCCCTGAATTATTTTCCTCTTATATCACCAATGCCCCCTTCATTGCCATTGATTTATCTCAGCTTAATAACCTTTCCTGGACCTTCCTGTTCCATTGAGTTCTAAATACCAAACTTCATCTCCACTCTTCTGTACCCAGCATTGCAGAGTCTATACTCTCCCTCCCTCACCTTGCACTGCCTTCTCAATACCCAGGAAACTGGCTTCGGAAGCTCCCCTGTGTGCTCAGATGATTTTCTAACAGTTTAAGACAGTGAGTGACTTCTTAGTCTTCATATATGTCTTACAAAAATTAACTTTGCTGGTTATCTCCCACTAACATGGTATTTCTCCATGTGTGTGAGGCATTCCCCAAAGTATTGCTTATCTCTTCTTTCTGTTTGCTCCACCCATAGGCTGGTCCATCCCATGATGCTAGTAACCATTTTAATACAAGGGAATCCATGTCCCCAGGTCTCCTAAAAAAGCAAATCCATTACTCTAATTGCTTTCTGGATAACTCAACTGACTATGCTGGCAATATTCTGAATATATACACATATAGAAATGAAGTGACTTTTTCTCCAGAGCTTCCTCTACTTTTGTTATCCTTTTAGTGATTACAGCTATTGTCATTCTGTCTTTAAAATCAGTTACTTTTTATTTTCTTTCCCTAATCACTCCCTCAAATTTGATGAGCTGGACTCCCAGGTATGAAGTAGGAATAAGGGATATTACTCTATTGCTGATAAAATAGTAATCTTTGAAAAAGTGGTTATATTGGAGAAAATTAATTGGAAAAAAATGAAATTCAGCAGTAAACCTTGTTGTATTCTAAAGTATGGACTATGCCCTTATCAATTGATGGATGTTGATTCCCTGAGTCTCAAGGCAAAATTACATTTGACCCTGACAGATAGAAACACCAGCAATCTCACTTGCATTAAAAACAGCTTAGAAAGCTTCAAGATCTCTAAGCCTAGGCTGGGTCAGCATGAGGCCTGTCCTTTCTACAGGGAGAAAGTCCAATCATAAAGTACCAAGCAGGCACCCTCACTACACATAATACCCAACCTATAATCTTCCTCAAATATATTTTCTTTTTTATTGGTATCAGGGATTGAACTCAGGGAACTTAACTATTAAGTCATATCCACAGGCAATTTTTTTACTTTTTATTTTGAGACAGGGTCTCACTGAGTTGCTTAGGGCCTCACTAAGTTCTGGAGACTGGCTTTGAACTTGAGATTCTCTTGCTTCAGCCTCCAGAGTCAGTGGAATTATAGGCATGCACCAATGCATCCAGCCAATATTTCTTTTTTAGGAATATAAACTAAAGTCATCCTTAAAGATCTTTGTAAGCTGTTTCCACTCCATTTCTAGGTAAGGAAGGATGGCTGGTGTAATTCAATATTAACATTCTGAATATTCCATCTGAAACCATACACTCTGTTGGAGCCACTGTTTGCAAAACAAAACTATCATACTAATTAAGAGAGTGATTTGTGAGAACAAATAAAATAAGCATGACCAATTTGTCTGGGCAGTAATGCTGCAAACCTGGCATATCACTAAAGATTTACACCTGCTGTGGTGTCAGGCTCAGTTTTTCTGCTGTCTTTTAATCTGCTCTTTGAAGGCCTGTGTCTGTGTGTCTGTCTGAAGCTATAACCTGCTAAGAAAACCCCCCACTTATTCATAATGGCCAATTTTACACTGTTCACTAATAATTCCTTATGTAGGATTTACATCCAAAAAGTGTGACTATGATAAACTATGTTTAGTCCAAAGTTATGCTGACCACCTCAGGGACACTGCTGAGTGTCAACCATCATCACCCGACTCTGCCAGCAGAATGTGACGGGCTACACTGGCGTGTGATGGCTTCCAGAGCCAGCGCATGCAATGCCATGCACAATTAGGCTCCTAGAAATGCTCTCTCATTGTTAACTGTCTACACTGGGAACGTAATTCATGAAAAGACGCTCTACATTCTCTAAATAAATATAAAACACTAAAAACAAAAACACCTTGAGTCAAGAAATTACTCCACCATGGTTAGTAGCAGAAAATGCAAACACCAGGAATATTCAGGTAAATGTGAAGAACATCTGAAACGAATAAAATTAAAAAGTAGAACCACCCAGGAACAAAATGCCTTTTTAGGGTAATTTTTCTTTCATGTATTGTGTATTATTTCTAATATCTTCATGCAGAATAACTTGTTTACCCTTGAACATGTCTCTGGACATGGAAGGTAGTTTTATAAAACTTATTAATCTCTCATTTGTTTTCTGATTTAATTATTTTTATAACTACGTATTTATGTTCTTCAGTACAATGATTGACTCCTGGTACTAAGTGAAATGTCCACTGACCTTGTCTCCCCAAATCATGTACTACCATTAACAGAAAGGGCTGCCCTCTGGCCTCTGCTGCTCCCAGGAGTACAGGAGTGTTATGTTGAAACATGGCTCTTTCGGAGCAAAGGTCATGCCACTAGTAATGGCTTGATGCAGGCTTTTTCTTCTTCTTTTTTTTCTTAATGAAAAGGCTGAATGTTTGATAGAACTCTAACATGTGAACTATCTTTGTTTTATAGCTCTGCTGTCAGTAGCCAAAAGAGTTCAGAGATTTGTAGCTTAAATATTTTATGAAAAAAATGCCTCCTTCAACAGAAACGTTAATAATTTAAAATGTGATAAACTTGACACTATGTTTCAGAAATAGTTATTTAGTAATAATTTTGAATTTGATAACAAAGCTTAGAAGATAATTCCCTTGCTGCATACTTTGATTTTTAAAGGGTGTTTTTGCCCTGCAAAATTATATTAACATAAAACATGTCAGTAAACACTAATTTTAAAATAACTTTGTGATTTTTAAAATTTTATTTTTTCCCATATATCTACAGAACTGAGAGCAGAATCAATACTTCTTTGCAAAGCTTAATTTTGATGTTAAATATTCAAGCCTGCACATTGTATGTGGTTCCATTTAGCCATATTTTTCCTAAGACATTGGGGAAATCTCCAGGACAGCCATGCACTTGATAAGTCATCACGAGGATGATGAGCCTGGCTCTGATTTGTCCTGACAGGCTCTCCCTGCACAGGGTTCATTGGCTCCGAGGTAGTTACTGAAAAGAGCATCTATAATCAACAGCTGTGTCCTGATGTTTTGCCAATCTGTGCTCATAAAACATGATGTTTGGTAACATATTTCAAACAGTTTGCTTTTGTCTTTTCAACACCAAAATTCCCACTTCTGTATTTTCTTTCATCCAAGAATATCTAAATAGTTTGAGGGCATTAATTATGCCATACAAAATCCTTTCACAGTAATTATTGATGTAACTGTTATCCTAATTATCTGTAATACCAACAAATCCACTTCCTATATTGAATTGCACCACGGAAATGGGCTTTAATGGAACATGCTTTACTGCTACCTAGGAACATCTACTGCCTTGTCGGTGTACAGAGAACTCTTAAATGCAGACTGCAGAGTCCTCTCTGTCCCAGTCAGGGTTTTCACGTTGTATTTTGCCTTCTAAATACCTCTCCTACATACATACAGACTTTCCCATTAGTAGGAATTGAGTTTACTGGCTACATTTCTTGATCAATTCAAAGGAAAACACTGATGCCAGGATACCTATGTGCTACACACTGCAGGAACTACAGAGAGGAATCTTGCCATCTTTGCTTACAAGGAGCTGTCAACTGCAGGGATGGCCAACTACATTGAACAGGAGTAAGTTCAGTTTCACATGATGGTGACATAAGGAAACAGAAAATAGCTTGAGAGGATAGGGAGCAGGAGAGCAGCAGGCGACAACGGAAGCTGGATATTCTGGTGATAAACTTGGGTTGAAAGTTCAAGTCCTAGTTTTACTCACAAATATAATGAGAAACTTCTGAAAACCCCAAGGAAATGATACATGATCCAAAGAGTGGAGACAGAAAAAGAACTCTGAGGTGGCCAGCTGTTCCACCTCTCTACTGGGGACTAAATGTAGAAAAATGAGCATTTGGGAATTTAGATTAAAGAAAAAGAATACATTTTGACAGCAAGACTTATTAAACAAATAATGAAACAGGTTACAGAAGGAAGCTATGAGAACATCATCTGTGAAAGTCCTTAACCCCAGGATGTATTTTCAACAACTTGAAGAATGGAGTGAGGGATGGAGCACTTACAGAAATCACACCACATTAAGTTCCAATGACTGCACAAGGATCTGCTAGGGATTCTTCTTTTTTTTTTTTGTAGTGACGGTGGTCGTAGTGAGCTACCATATTCTCTCTCACACAGCGTTCCCTGGCCCACAGTGTATATCTGAGAGATGGCCAGCAAAGCGGAGCCCAGGTTATGATCACAGAAGCAAGGTTCAGCTAGCATGTGACATGAACCTACACTAGATTGTTTGCAAAAATCAATAATAAACTCAATCCACAAACTCAAGTTTGGCATCACAAGATGCTTAGCTTTTCAGATCTGGTTTAGGACACTTTAAAAGTTGTGGATTTATTCATTTAACAAATTTATTGAGCAGCTAATCTGAGATAAGCAGTAGGGATAGAGCTGTACAAAATAGAATGACTACCATGGGGGAGACAGGCACATAAACAGTTCATTATAAACCAGAGCGATGAGTGTGAGGGTAGGGATGAGCCTGGATGTGTGGGAAGCACCGATGGTGGATGGCCCTGGACTGAGGAGTTTGGGGAAGCCCTGGGAAGAGGCAGCTGATGATGGAGGAGAAAAGCTTTCCTTCCAGATAAAGGACATGGCATGATTAAGGGCCTTGCATGTCACAACACAAAAGGAACATGCGAAAGCCTGATAGCAAGGGGAAAAATCTGGCAAAATCACATTCTAGGCTGGAGTTGTATTTGCCTTTTAGTGCCAAGGCTGCTTTTTAAAATATTTAAGTAAGACCTTCAGCCTTGATTAGTGCATCTGTCATATGAATATGTATTTGCTGGCTCCCTGGAATAATGTGTTAGATGTGGAATTCAAATGCCCTTCCATTTACCGATGGCTACTAAGAGCTGCAGTCAAGCCGTGTCATCTTATTTAAACAAACTCGCTATATTTAGGGATTGATGTCTAAATAGAAAACAGAATTAATTTGATCATTGTTTTCTTCCATCATAAACACTCTTTATCCACGACATATATTCTCTTATGTATAAACATACATTTATATATACTATCCATCAATCAAAGAAAGTTGTCAGTTTGAATGTATGATTTGACAAACAAGAATTCAAGCTTTAGCAAAAAGCAAAAGGCGGCTTAATGAATTTTTAAAATTCTCTAGTTATATATCAGTTTAAACCAAAACACTCAAAGTAAAGATAATCAAGGTTGCTTTTTTAATTCATCACCCACTCAGGCTTTCCCAGCCCCGAGAGCTGCAGTTAAGCGTCTCGCCCCCTTGTCAACAGTGCTCAGAGACTGGTTAATACTAAATTTGGACCAGGTCCCTAACAAGGGCCAAAACCAAAAAAAATTCACAAAGTGATATGAGTACAACTTGTACAAGAAAGGGAGAGAAATGGTAATGCATGCTTAGTAAAAAATGTGGTGTGGATTTTAACAGTGCTACATAGTTTACACACATCCCCGTTTCTTTTCAATACCTGAGCCTCACTTCTGCCAAAGATGTGTAAAAAAGAAGCAGTTTGAAAGCAGCATCTGCACAGACCTGCCTCCGGGTTCAGAGTCCTGAACCCAAACCCCAGCTTTCTATAGTCAGCCCACTGACTACTCCCAGTTCTCTCTTCTCCATCTCTCCGTTCTTAGGAAGGACTTCCTAAAAGACTGAGATTTTTTTGGACAGGCAATTGCTGCTGTAACACAACCTTCTCAAGGGTTAAGTGTAAATGAATCAAAAACATGCGGCTTAAATTTTCCACAAAATTGAATTCATATGGGCTTTGATATAAAAGGGAAAAATAGCATATTCTGAAACACGGCTTGAGTTTTGAAAAAATCCAAGTGCTGGGAAAATGGCTTAGGTATTCACATAACTTTTAACTATGGCCAGAGTCACTCATCCATAATATGATAAAACTTCACCCTATGAAATCATGTGTCATGCTCAGAGAAAACTGCACATACGGCGACTAAACACCCCCCTTCGCAGTTCTGTGAAAAGCTCTAACGGAACAGGATGTGAACGGAACGCTAATACTTCGTGTGCATAAGAGCAACCAGTGATTCCTACTGTGGAATATGCACGTGTTATTCAGGGATCTTTAGAAAATGTAGATTCTGAATCACAGGCCCGAGTAGGGTCTGAGATCCTCTGTTTATAAAAAGCTTCCAAGTGGCACTGATACTTCTGGTTCATGGACCACACGTTCAGTAGCAAGGACTGAATTCACCTGTGCCTCTTATTGTAGCTCACTGCACAAGTCCGTTTGACTATGCTACATATCTTCAAGCTTCCCAAGATCCCAATTTGTTTGATGACCAAAAAAAATCCAAGCAAAATTACACAAATGGGAATTAAAGTATCCTGCTAAAAAGGTATCGATAATTGCTGTGAAATTTACATAACAATATCCACTGATTAGAAGTAATGAGTAATGTATTCATTATTGCATATGAACAATGAGAAAACAAATAAGAAACAGTAAATATTCATCAGTACTAGCTCTGCTACTACTTTATATTTCACTCCAACTGGGAATCCTTTCACAGAATCTTCCAAATCACTTCAGACATCAGAGTTACTGCCTGTTTTGAATTCAAGCACTTCTTTGTTTACCACATGACTAATTAGTTAGGAATCATCTAGTCCTATTGCATGCATTAATTTTTCACATATGGATGCCTTATTTGCACAAGTAGATCTTAATCTCTGTGACAGTGTAGATGGGGTCTTCTTCCTTCCCATTACCCCAAAGTCCCTCAACATGCTCTGAAATAAACTGCATACCCCATATAACCATAGAGAATACTGACAAACCTCAGTTTGTAATGCTTCAAGGCCATATAAAAACCAAACCCATTTCGACAGTGTTAGGATTCATGCTGTTCAGGTTGTGATAAATCTATTTATCAAGTAGGGTCAAGGGCTGAAGGCAAGGGACAGACGTCCGAACTGGGTAAGGAAACTTCTAATGTTTTCAGAAAATATTCACTATTTATCCATAATGCCTGATAAAACAATTGTAACTCCTTTTCTCCCTTAAGGGGTTGAATGGGCCCATTTCTCATACATGCAAATTTGCAGGAATCTTGTTGAGATGAAGAATGCTATTATTTTCCTCTTTTATAAACTATAGAAGCAACCTATTCTTAGGTAAGTTGCTTACACACACCATCATGCCGAAACAAGAACCAGTGTTTATCAAACCTTCCAACTTCCAGACCACTGCTCTCACTTTTCTAACAGGATGACATCTTTGATTGCCTCTGTCAGGGGAGGTCACTTCCAGCTTCTGGGAAACCAATTCACATACTCTGCCACTGAAGAGGCCACCCTGTCACTGCCCTTACGTTTCATGTTGGAGCACCCGGCTAAGCCCACACAAAGGGTCCTCTTCTTGCAGGCAAAGAAAAAAGGTCCACAGGGTGATGTGGCTGCCAGAATCCCCACTATTATCTAGTGGAGGTTTTCTGCAACTGAAGTGCCAAGACCATAATCCCCTACCACTAAGGGAGCTGTCCCTTGACTCTGCTGCTCCCCTCAGGCAAGGATAGGAAGCACTTCCTCACACAAGTGAGGTACCAGGTTGGTCACCAAAGCAGATTTCTGCATCAATTATTTCATCAAATGTAGCATAGCTTCTCTAGGAAAATGAAATCCAGCTTACACAGAACCAGTTGGAAACAAACATAAATGCTATTTGTTCTACTAGGGCTGCTCAAAACAGATTTTTTTTTTTGTACCTCAAAATAGATTTTGTAAAAAAGATATTACTCTCACAAATTCATTCTGGGAGAATTAGTGACTAAACACATTAGTTCTGTGCTAGGCTGAGTTTGAAGAGTGTGAAAAATTTATTTCTTGATGTCTTCAAAAGAAATTTGCATTCTAGATGGGAAGATGCATGCATAAGCAGTTAAGTAGAGCCAAGGATCCAAGGATGTTATTGTGAGAAATGTTATGAAATAGGACTGGGGTGTAGCTCATGCATGAGGCCTACAGGGTTCAATCCACATCACCCCCCCCAAAAAATGAGAGGAGGCGATGTTATGAAATGGTACCAACTGCAAGAAAGAAATGCTTGGGTTATATGGTAAAGGTCCGGAAAAATGTGTCAAGGAAAAAAAGGGGATAATATTCTGGATCAGGGGTGCAAAGTCACAAAATCCTATTGTTTAGGATACAGCAAGTCAACATGGCTGAATGGTGTAAAAGGAACAATTTCAGATAAAAACTTAGGTTTGTGGATAAAGTGAGGAAAATCATATCAAAGATGCTGGAAACTGTCCAGTAAGTGAATATTTATCAAACAATGCTTTTCAGAATCCTAAGATTCCACAGAGATACCTCAATACCTCAAAGACTGATGTTAATAAATAAATGTAACCACTTTGACCTTAAAATAAATACATACTGGTCAAATAAAATTATTTTGATCAATTTAATACTTTCATTTGATTTTAGTTAAAAATTTTAGAAGTGATATATATTTTCTACTTAGGATTTTAATAGGAAAAAAAAGAATGACTCTGAAAATATAAACTACCCTTCAAATTATCACAGGATAGCAAAAATAATTTTATTTTATTTATAATAAAATTTCATTTTAAATCTAATTTGAAATTCATTGTATTTTTTAAACAATACAAATGCTTAATTTGACACTTAGAGTTCCTGGTATGTATAATGGGGAAGTTATTACTAGAGTCATCATTATTAATTATATCAATCTGGCTGCATCTCGTTATATGATGAGAACTAATTAAATTGGAACATGTACCATTATGGGAATTAACTGCACATGGTTAAAAAAAAAAAAAGCTTCGTTTCCCCTAATCATGTATCCTTATATATACAAAATCCACATTAACTTCATGGAGAGTTAAGCATCAAACAGGGATGGCAGATGATGTGCTTTTGTCCTTGATGACTCTATAGAAAGATATTGATTTCAGTTCTGCAGCTCATTCAGAAAATTATCTTGATAACTTGGGAAAGCCCTGTTTATTCTTTCTGCTTGTGTGTGTATGTGTGCACACTTGTGCATTTGTCTAAACCAAAAGAAAACACAGCAGAAAAGCCATAAAGGAAATTAAAAATAAACTTAAATATGCTTCCATATGCCAATGCAGGAGCCTCAGAGACTTGATCGTAAACTTGCACATTTAAACAGTCTACATGAATTTTTGATTCAAAAAGTGTACTAAGCAATTTCATCATCACAATCACATAAATAAAATATATTTTCAACTAGGGAAAAGTATTCCTCAGGCAAATAATAGGATATTTTATTTAGGCATTGAAGGATCAGTCAATTGACTGTTCACTTATAAGTGAACATTTGGATCTCTAAGAAGGCTAATAAAGTCACTATTTTCCTTGTATTAAAAGGAAGATAGAGTGAATAATATAAGAGACATAGGAAAAGAAGTTTAAAACAATCAATTTTATGGGATGATTGGGAATCTTCAAGTAAAATTGTATTAACAATTTAAGTGTTAGGTCCCCACTGGTTGATTTGTTCAAATTCCCTCATATTGCTAAACAGAACAGGTGTTTAAGTTCCTACATTATTTCATCATACTCCGACTATTTCTCCCTGTAACTGTATTAAGACAATTTTCAACCAGTCACTTTGGTCACTGAGCATTATGCACACACTGGTTAAGAGCCATCCACAAATACATGACACAGAAGGTCAATAAAATAGCTAGCAAATGTATTACACTAAAGCTTTATTTCATATTTTTGGACTAAAATCACAATTCTAATTTGACTTGGTTTTAAAATAAAATGGTGTTTTTTTTTAAAGGAGGCTGTTATCATGCTACTAAAATCATGTATGCATATGGGCTGCTATGACTGTCACTTCCCTTCCTTGACTTATTAGAACCAAGAAAAGAATTGAATCAATCTAATTTTAATTCCAATTAAAAATACCTGTCTGCAATCAAATGAGTCATAGACTTCTAAGTCAAGAGGATACAAAAATTGGACTTCAAATATTACAAACATGCACTGTTAAGAAAAAATCGAGAGCATAAATAAAATGGGAGGGCAGAGAACACAGGAGATTAGATTTGTAGAAGTGCTTGTTAGCAAAAACTCCACTTGTTTATTGAGAGACAGCGGCAATTAGCTGATGGTGGAAGTGGATAATTTGTTTATTGTTTCCACTTTGAGGAAAGGTTTTCTTACGTATTTCCAACCAAAATAATGGCCCCAGTGGTGTCACCGTTGTCTCTGGGGCAGCTCCTGCCACCTGTACCATCGACCACAACCCCCACTCCCTGATCCCAGGCTTTGCCAATCATTCTCTTCAGCACCATCAGAGGCTTCAGAAGAAGCCTCGACTTCTGGGGTAAGGGACTTAGGTGTGACAAAGGCTGGTGCAATCAGATCAGAAAATGTCTGCAATTAAAAAACAAGAGGAAAAGCCAGCTTGTCAAGGGTAAGCCATGCTATGGGGAAGGACAGCTTATCATAAAGTCCTAGATAACAAAGCAACTAAATTCATAGGGTTTTCTGTGGTTACAGGATTGTTGCTGGGAAGTGATTTGCAGTTGTGCAGTTTATTTCTCCCTTTAAATCATTCCTGAAAATATGGGTATAAGTGTGTGTGTGTGTGTACATTGTGAATGTGCATGTATTTCAGTTTGAACTGGATACTTTACCCTCGTTAGAAGGAACCTGTGCTACTATTTTGCTTTTATTATAAATATTAAAATTTAAGGGGCTGAGGATATAGATTGCTTGCCTGGCACAAAAGAAGGCTCTGGGTTCCATCTCTAGCACAGCATAAATAAAAATAAAAAGTAAGGTTAGTGTATATATATGTATCTGTGTGTGTGTGCATGCTGAAGGCACAAACACAGCAAAAAGATATGTTTTAAACACATTTCAAATAGCACTACAGCCCAGCAGACACTGAAGTTAGCAGAAAATAACACAAGGCATGCGTGCTGCCCTGACCCATCCTCCTCACCTCCTGTCACAGCTCCTGTGCTATTATTCTCTGCCTTGGTAATACACGTGGTCTAAACCCTTGAAGCTGAGATTTTCATTCATTATCTGATGAAACAAGATAAATGATTAGAGAAATATCTCCCAAACCAATTTGACAAGTACACCTCAACCAGATTTCAAAATGTTTAAGAAAGGATCTCTCTACCTTAGACAAAATAATTTTAAAAAGAAAAAAAAAAAAAGAAGAAAGAAAAATCATCCTTCATTCTCTCTGATTTGGTCTGCTCCCTGGGTAGCCTTCTTTCAAGCCTGACCTTTCCTTGATATCTACTTATTGCCCCCAAACCTCAACCCACTGGGCAATTAGAATGTAAGACCCACTTTCCGACCACCTCGTTTTAGTAGAATGCAAGATCAAGGCCTTCCCTTGAAAGGGCAGGAAGCCCCGCCAGTCAGGGCACATCACAGTCACATTAAACACTGATGCCTGCACCACACATCCGCCCTTCCAGTTACCAGAGTCACACCAGAAAGTGGGGGTCCTTGCTTTCTTTGGCCCTCTTCAAGGACTCCACTGCACAGTCTTTCCTTCCTTGTTGGAGACTTCTAGCCCTTAGCCATTCTAATTTCTTAAAAATTTTCTGACCCTGTGAGGTTATTTGCACAAAGTCCTGAGACATGCTATTAGAATTAAGCATAACAAAGTATTCATAGCAACATCTGCAGATGTATTTCCTACTGATTTTACTGTTAAAAAAAATACACACGCATACGTAAAAGTTTTATGTTTGACAAAGGAGAACAATACATTTTGGGCTGCAAATCTCTGAAAAGTGTGCATTTATGGAGACAAAGGAGAGAAAAGATGCAGCATGAATAAGCTGAGCCTTCTCGAATAAAATGAACACTGACACCAATAAACTTTCCTCTAACATAATTACCTACAGCCAAGTTGGTTTCTTTTATTCATAAATCTAAGTTCAGCAAGTGGAAATCCTCAAATATCAGCAGCAAAGAGGAGATTATAATAGGTCCAAGACATTCCAGGGCTTAGTCATCTCAGCCCACAGCCCACTTTCCAACAGACCACAAAGACATGGATGCCAACATTTTCTTTTTCTTTTGGTTCTGGGGATTAAACCCAGGGGTGCTCTACCCAGACCTTTTTTTTTCTTTTCTTTTAATTTGGAGACAGGGTCTCATTGAGTTGCTGAGGCTGGACTCCAACTTACCTTCATCCTGCCTCAATCTCCCAAATTGCTGGAATTACATGCATGCACCACCATGCCTGGCCTCTCTTTTTCTTTTTAAGGCATGATGGTGACTTTTAATGTCTTTGTGTAAGAGAAAAACCCATGGGGATAGCAACTCAACCACTGACCTCACAGATGCTGCTCATAAAATGGCTTCGAGGGTCTGACTTGCAATCCCAATGCAGAATGGGCTGGTATGCCTCCGCCTACACTTATCATGAAAACACTGAGCCTGTGGCACAGAGGTTGGGATCTAAAGGGATGAGCATTTGCCAATTCTAAAAAAGCAAGCTTCGTGGTAGAAGGGGGGTGTGACTAATAGATATAATAATTTCAATGTCTCCTAATTTGCAGAATGCTTTCATAATTTTAACAAGAACCCAGTATACTATTGTAATTATTTTACTGATGATGGAATTGTATAATGAACTTGGTAATTGTATAAATGAACTTGGTTAGTATGTGACAGAAACAAGCATTAGAGTATGAACTTGGTGGCTGCTTCCAGAAGCTGGGCAGTAGCATCTACAAGTTCATCCTGGTATCCAGGTAAACACACTGTCTCTGCCCTAAAGGCCTCACTTCCCACAGGAACTGAGGAAAGGAGAGAGGAATGCAGAGGAAAAACACCAAGATGGGAATGGGAAGAAGAGATGTCAATATTTCTCCCTGCCATTCCAGTGTAGAAATAACACGTAGGGAATTCACTGACAGCAAGCACATACACACAGCAGAAAGTTTAGAGACTGTGTTTTAAAATTTATTGCAGGTCACAGGATCCCAAAGTGGAAGCATCTATAAATAGCATGGGGGTCTGGCAGGACAGCCCTCTGGTGAAACATTTTGGCTGTGTGACTGCTGCCCCTTCTCCAAATATATGTGTGGGTGTTGCCATTCCTCAGCTGCAGAAAGACTCTGAATGAGCAAGGCTCGGAGCAAAGAGAATGGTTTCTATCAGTGTGGTAACATGAGATACCTGAGTGTTTTGGTGGAGGAAAAGCAAAGCTTTATATAAATCAACTCAAAATGTAAACATACCACTTAAGTATTAATCAAAGTAATTATAGAAAAACCATCCGGAAAATCTCTGTAACAATACAAGATAAATAAAGGTCCCTTCACTAAAAAGAAACTCAGCACTCATTTGTTCATAACCTAACTTGACTTTACTCACATAAGTCACACCAAATAGCATGCGTTTGGCTGTATCTGTTATCTAAGTGTTATCTAAGTGTAATCCAACGCCCGTACAAAACACAAATTCAGGCTTCTGAAAGGAGAAGACTGAGTCCAAAGTAAAAAGCAACTAAAATAATCACTACATATATCAAACCAAAGCACATGACACTTTTGACAGTCTGGTTTTCAACTTCATCCCTTAGTGGTATGTAAAAGAGGAGTCAGGGTAGCAGGTATGCTTCAGACCTCCCGAAGCAGGTATGCTTCAGACCTCCCGACCAGGCTTTGGTTAAAACTTCTGTTCATACAGGACTGCAGGAACTCAGGCAGGCAGAAAGATGTGAGGCGCTGCTCTCCAGTATCTGTGGGGTGGATTCTCTCCAGTGGCTGGACATGCAACTTTGCTGAGGTGGACGGGAAGAAGGGCTCTCTAAAAGAAGGGAGCCGAGGCCCAAGTGAAAACAAAGACAAGAAAAAACAGCAAATGCAAAGGTCCTGGGGCAACAACCAATGTGCTTGCAGGACAAAGGAAAGCCTCAGCAGCTAAGGCATTGCTAGCAAGGGGACAAGTGCTAGCTCAGTGCTTCCTTCCCATCTTCTGAAGCCCTCAGAATTGGAGGAGCTAGGCTGAGTAACCCACGAATGTCACCTAGGCTCCTACACGGTTTTTTTCACTAGGAAAGCAACTGACAAAGGTACTTATTACTAACTGTGTGACCAGAGATTAGTAACTTCACCTCTCTGAAACTCAGTGTAAAATAAGGATAATTATCAGCACATTGATAGGATTGTGCCATTTTGCATATATATAGATATATAAATTTCCTTGGCAAACCAGGTGTGTAGCAGTACTGCTATACATTATAAATATCCCTGGCTTCTATCAATATCTTAGAGGGCACTTTCTTGAGTAGATTTTGTTTTAACAGGTCATTCATTAACTTCCTGAGGTACTTCAAGCTCAAGTGCTAAAACCAACGACAACATCAGACCAATTATAAACACTGATCAGCCAGCTCTGCACTCTTAACTCAGTGGGAAGCTATGATCCAATTAGCAAAAGTTTGGTTTGTATATTGCTGCTCAAAAATACTTATCTGTATAATGTCCACCTTGCAAGTTATAAAAAATTCATATGCTACAACTCAGAGAATCGTACATACCAAGTTTTTATCTCAGAATTTCTCCAAGGCATGTCAAGTGCTATAGAACAAAAAAAAAAGCTATGAAATCTTAAATATG